>JAOUQU010098579.1:0-26610 GCA_028566735.1 Ammoglanis amapaensis
ATATGAACAATATATTTCTCTTTCTTTTTTGTCTATCAGCGAAAGGCTAAGTTCACCTGCACAGCCATCTTTCTGTTATGGGGTGTCCTGATACATCTGATTATTCCTCCGTTCGTCTTCATGTCACAGGAAGGTTGGACCTACATAGAGGGTTTATATTTCTCCTTTGTTACTTTGACAACGATTGGATTTGGTGATCTTGTAGCAGGTGAATATTTGGTAATATTAGTTATCTAGGTCGATGCATAACTAGTTCACATGTATTTACGTATGTTTCTATCCATACCTGTGAACTGTATAAACATTTCTATTTTTAGTACTGTTGTTGCACATCTGATTATCACTCAAGCCAAGCTAATACAGATTTCCCAACCACTGAGAAATGGTGTAAGGCGTGTCTGTGTTTATTTTAATTATGTTTTTGGAAGGTTTTTCTTGGCCTTACTAGTTTCATCCAAAAGTTAGACTTCAAACGGTCATTTTCAAATTTATTTTAAAAATCAAAATCCCGTTATCACTCATTTCTGTCAAATTCCTACTGTTCAGTGTTTTACATTGTGCTTTACGTTGTACTCTAGGTGTTGACCCAAATGCAGAATACCCTTCACTGTACCGCTATTTTGTGGAGGTTTGGATATACCTGGGTTTGGCTTGGCTCTCGCTCTTCTTCAATTGGAAGGTTCGGATGGTTATTGAGGCTCATAAAGCTCTTAAGAAGCGCAGGAAGCTTCGTAAACTTTCAGTGGATGAGCTTCAGCACTACAAAACCACCCACAAGGCTTTGCAACTACCACCGGCTGGCAGCGATGTCAACATCTTCGGCTTTCTGTCTAAGAAAAAGGAAGGCTACAATGGCCTCATCAAACAGATCGGTAGCAAAAAGGACAAAGAGTTTCACTGCGATGGTAATGTTAATAAAACGCCGATCGAATTCTGTCGTTCCAAGAGCTGCAGCGATGCCACACCTGTTCATGAAAATACCATTCTCAATTTGGAGCGATCACCCAGACATAACCGACGCTACAGTTTCAGTGATCGAGTCACAGTGGTTTTCTCTAAGTCAAAGAACTACCTGCTGGGTAATGGAGGAGGATCATTGCTAAATCCACTGCAGGCTGAGGGGAATCGGGACCTAAACATGTCACAAAGTACAGTGTGTGAAAATCAGTTGGATAAAGAAGCCAATGAAGAGCACAGGGGTGTTGGGATTGGGGATGGCACAACAGACTCTCATTTATGGGTCTCTGAGTACCAACCGCTTCTCTTTCCAAATGCCAACATCACCTACATTGATGAAAACCTGCTTAACAACGATCTGGAAGATGAAGAAGCGAAGGCCACGCTTTCAACTTCAGACGAAAATGGTGAATTCGAGTGCGACTCTAAAGAAACCGATACATCTATATTTACAGATGGATCAGACCAATCGTACATCGAGATCGAAGAGGAATACAGTAAAGAGCGTAATACTGATGGCTGATTCTGACATCGAATAAATCAAGCGGTTTTGTTTTGCTAGCTGGAAGATTTTAATCTTTATCGATCAATCGAGCTGAGGTTCACAAGTGTTGGGTCTCAAGAATGAGGTAAATATGTTCGGTGTTTGTGGTATTTTAGCATCATTTATTATATCGAAAGCTGATACCTCCAAGCATATTTTATCTAAAGTCTAAAGTGCTAGGATTAAATAAAGCAGAAAACTGTTATCGTCACCGTCGTGGAATCAACAGAACGAGAGAATGTTTGTAAGAAGCCAGAATTAGTTTTTAATTATTGCCTTATTTTAATCAAATTTTGTTTTGTTTGTTAACCAAATTTTTTTGTTTGTTTTTGATTTAAATCAGTATTATGGCGAACAAAACATGCCGGCAATATGAACAAACAATTTTTGCTTTACTTGATCCTAAGTTTAATGACCACAGTGGTATTAAATGTTGCTGCTTCTGCAGGTTCAGCAGTTAAAGATATTTGACTTTTTTCATCTAGTTCGTTAAAAACATTCTTAATTTATTGGTAATTACGTCAAATTAACCATTATAACAGTCTGGCCTACCATGTATCAGTTAACACTTGTTATTACTGATGGATCAAATTGACAATCCCTGAATGCTCGAGCATCATTATCTGAAGCCAAATGATTACTTCATGCTCTTTCTGTCTGAGGTGACCGATTTATTTTCGTGAGCATCTACTTCGTCAATCATACATAGTGACAGAATAAGGCCTGTGGTTTTGTAGACTCGGGCAGTTAATGCTGTCATGAGCTGTTGCATGAACCTCAGTTTTAAAGACTGCAGAACACTGCAGGAAATCAGAAACCGATAGGTAGCTGATGCACAAAAAGTCTTCCAGAGGAGGAGAAAGCATGTAGATTGATGACTGATTTTTACTAACTAAAGGTTACTAACCAGCAGTTAATACTATATATAAATAATTCTAAATAAACATAACATAAATGTTTTTAGGAATGAGCATGAATAATCAAGCGTGAGTTGTGATGGCTCTATAGTCCGATATAACCTGCTTGCTTGGAAATGAACAGCAGTGTTATTCTATAGAGAATTTGCTTCTGGTTCTGATTTTATTCACCATATTGGTGCTTTTACTTTTGCATGATGAAGGACTAACACAATCCACCTGCATTATGTTTGAACCATTTTTTTAGGTTTTGGATTTTCCTTTACTAATTTCCTTTTGAAATTGCCAATAGTCTTAATGCCAGTGCTGTACGTGCTTCCTCTGAGGCATGTTCATGTCATTTTAAACCTGTACACTTTAATAAATCACTGTAAACGATATTGTTCCTTTTCCAGAAGTTCAATCATCACTTGTAATCGTTTTCTGTGCGAGGCAGATCATTCACTACTTCAAATTCACCTTCGTTTCGTTGGTTGTGTTTGTATCTTAATCATCGTTTTTGGAACTCGGCAGCATTTTGTTTTTATTTAGCCTGCAAAAGGTGGAGGTTTTATTTTAAAACTTGCTGTGGTGTTTTAAATCTCTGCACTTATCTTTCTCACAAACACTAAAATGCAAACTTAAAGCTCACTTATGATCGAAGTCTTTATAAGTTCATACACTGCACCATTAAAATGTTAAATTATAGAAAATACAATTCATTTGAATTTGCAACCCATCCATCTATCTATCCATCCATTATCTAGTTTTAGCACTGGGCGAACACACCAAGCACCTGAACGGGTTGCCAGTTTGTTGCAGACAGACACACACACACACACACTCACAAACACACACACACAGGACAATAACAATACAACAGTATCTCCAATTAAGCAGTCTGTCAGTCTTTTGGATTGTGGGTTTCCTCCGGGCAGTCCGATTTCCCCACACACAGACACTGTAAGAACATGCAAACTCAACACAGCAAGGACCCGGATTATTTTATCTGGGAATCAAACCTGGGAATAGGCGAGACCACTAAGCCACTGTGCCGCCTAATTTAAAATCCTGGTACTTCTTATTTAATTTGGTACTTGTTAATTAGACCCACAAGTACAAATAATTTAGTCTAAAGTCCCAAATCGAATAAAAACAGAGCTTAAGCTTTGTGTACAAAACAATTATAATGTCTGGCGCTCGAAATCCTTAAAAAGCAAAATATTATCACTTGTCAAAACCCTTAAAACTTTAATTGAACCGAGTTTGTTGTGTAAACTCTGTAGCCATTATGCTTCATGTGTTGTGTGATGAGTTTCAGAGATGCTTCCAGTTCAGTCAGTAAAATGTTTGTACCTTGTTATTGGTACTTATTTATTTTTACCACAGGTTATGTTATCCATGTACACAATACACCGGTCAGACGCACAACTTTTGTGTCATTTTGGGACGATATCACCCGCTTTACTTTCTCTCGATGCAAAACATTGTCGATAAACACAACTGCTTTATTTATATAAAACATTTATACCTCTGCTAACGTACCACCAAAAAACACGCATCACAAGCAATCGTTTACACTATAGTGTTTCTCTAGATATGAATTACAGCCACTAGTTTGTGTAAGACTTCTGTTATAAATGCGTTTTAAGTAAACCTGTTCAGTTCGACTCTGTAACTACTGAAATCATGTCTTGTGCTTTTCGTCTAATCGCTCCACAAACAAAAGAAATGAACGGATTAAAACACTGGATTATTTCTTCGAGAAAAGGTCGCCACTGAATAAAAAGTTAACGTTCTGTACGGCACTTCATCTGTACTGCTGATTTTATTTATTAATGATGTGAATGCACTGAACACCAGCACAGTTTTCTCACTTTTTCTGCAAGTTTGAAAACAAATGCCACGGCCTGCTTGTGTCTGCAATGAATCGACCCTGTCCAGATTAAAGTGGTGATAAAACACACGGATGAATGAATGAATAGAGAATGCAAATTAAAATTCGGACCGAGTTACATATCTTGTCATAAACGCCGGAATTCCAGTATGGCAAACTTGTTAGATTAAAAATAACTAAACTCATTATAAAGATGGTATTCATTCATAAATCCCAATAATGATCCCTTTTAAAGCTTGCAATTACTTTTTATTGTTTGTTTGTGTTATTTATTTTGTGTAGTAATTAAATTGTATAGGTTTTTATGTATAATCTTCACAGACCACCAACTTTTTAAGTCTTAATTCTTCGATCCTTTATCACACTTTTAGTGTTTATAACTAGAGCTGCTCGGAGGTGCATGAAAGGGATGATTATGATCTATTCTGATAGTTTATTGTCTTTTATTTCGTTTTTATAAGCTGTACATTTTCATTGTAAAAGCAAAGTTGCAACATCGGGCACCTTTGAATTTATTACCATGAGAGATCTGAGATGTTGGCAAAAAAAAAAATGTTGGTACGAATCTGGACATCCTGCTTGTGATTGAATGCAATGGGAAGTCTGAGTGACTTTTTCTTTTCATGATTCTGGGCAGCTGGTTGAATGCCTTCACTTGGCTTTCCTGTTTTTGACTGATTACACTGTACTAATCTAGGAGCTGAATTCTTTACAATTGTTTTCTTTTCTGTTTGTGCACTGGCAGTTGTGTTGTACTGTCAAAATAAACTTTTAAATTTGCTAATCACTGGAATTAGTCAGTATTCTGCTAACCGATGTATTTCTTGTGTTGTTCACACCCATTTGAGCTGCTTTTGTGTGTGTGAACACGGATTACTGCTGAGCGGTATGACTTTATCATTCAAATATTGTGATCCTGTTTTGATGTGTCAGTTTTTAACTGTAACTAGGAACTAATAAATGATTATTTAAAATTAAGGGGTTCTACTCTTTTTGTTTTATTTGACTTGAGTGACCTGTGGCACACCATAGGAGAAACCTGTTGCATGTGTTGTTTAGGAAAATGCACTGCATAGGGGTGAACTAAACCGCGACAAGTCAGTCAAACAAGGTTTGAGGTGCTAAAGACGAAGTTTGAGTGTTTTATTTGTAGTTTTAACTTTGCTTGACCTTGAATATTCTGTTTAATGTTCACTTGGAAACATCTATATGCCTATTTAGGTATCGCCGTATAGATCTCGTTCTGCGTAGTACTTCGGGTTGTACGTTAATCAGGAGATCCACATGTTCAATGTCAAATCTGTGGTGGATTTATTAGTGCATGAAAATTGGCATTGGCTGGCATTCCTGATCAAAACATCACAGAACTTCTATGGAACTTACATAAACCTGTAAGAAACATTTGTGTTAATATTTCATTTCATTCTCAAGTATTTTTGTATCTTTTTTTCTAGTCAAATATCTGTACAGCATCTGACATTGTTCGTTTAATAATGCGAAAAAGATGTGGCAGATTTTCCATCTCGTTTGTAAATGATGCAGTTAAACTAACCGTATAACAATCGCTATGTGAAATTAGTTTAAAGGCCACGCCACGTGGTAAAATTCATTTCATTTCCTTCTTCACATGAAAATAAAAGATAATTACTGTGTGTTTGTTTGTGACAACAAAACACTTAATCATTTTAATAAAAGAAACAGTTCTGAAGTCCACCAGCATAGATAACAATACTTTTTTTTTTTTTATGTCAAAGTATTGTATTCTGTTTAATGACGCAGTCCCATTATGCATTGATTTATAAGCTATGTTGTGTGTCTTTGTGTATTAAAATCATTTTCTCACATGTATGGGTCATTCCTTGAAGTGCCTGCAAACATCCTGTACAAAAATAGAACCTGCTTAATTCTTGCTCTGTGGTAGTAACTGTATCTGAATGGAGTGGTTGGTGTGTTTTGTGTGTAAACACCGGATAACTGCTCTAATGTAGCCACCAGTCTGTCCTGGCTATAACCTTGCATTTCTGTTTACTTTATTTTGCTCTGAGCGACTTGAGAATGATGTGAGTTTCCAAGGTTGATGTGGTTACTTGATATCAGATGGAAATTTTGTGCTTTTCTATTATTGTGCTACGATTATTCAGAGATTAAAATTCACAACCCAGTATTACTGTAAACCAGAAGTGATTATGAAGTTCTACATTACATGTTTTTACTACCAACTGTGCCTTTCATCAACTACTGATTTTATTCCTATATTATATATGCCAGGATAACATTATTTTTATTTATAATGACTGCTGTAGCTTTTTACTTCACTTCATGCATTTAACTTGAAGATCTATTATTATTTTTTTACTCTGCAAAACACCATGAATCTGTTGTTTTGTGTCTGGTACTTTTGTGACTTCTGAAGGAATTGCAATTGGATTGTGTTTGTTTTCCATAATTACACACTCCATTATCATTGTACAATTGAATGTAAATTTTATCTGTAAAATTGTTGCATTAAATGTAAACTTCATTTAGAAATCAAATAAAATGCATTACTGTTATTTTTTTTGCACCGTCATAGAAAGGTTCACCATTCTTTACATTTAGTTATTGTATTTACAATCTCCTCCAAAAGTACTGAAACGGTAAATATGATTCTTTTATCCCTGCTGTAGACAGAAATCATTACAAGATTATTAGTCAATAAATCAACATTTCAGTTTTTATTTCCAGCCGTTTATATCTGATCAACAGTTTAGCAGTTAATATTTTTCTAGTGAGCAAATGTATTGGAACAGACCAACTTGAAATAGAGTGAAGTGTGAGAACTGCACCAATCCTGTGACCCACTGACATCTACTTGTGCATGTTTAATTTAGGAAGCCGGGACATTTCCTCCAATGTGCTTTACTGATGATCTGAGATGTTTGGGATCATGAGCAGATTTCTTTTCCTGCTCCAAATGTTCCATTACGTTGGTAAAGGTTAATGTTTGTCTTTTCAGTCCATAAAACATTGTCCCAGAATTCCAGAGGGTTCTCTCTACATATTTGCGATTAGTCTTTTGCATCTTCTGGTGAAGCTTCTGTACTTCATGAAGTTTTTTGTGAACGGTAAAGTAAAGACAATAGTCTTTACTTTCTCTCCTGCTTTTCGGAGGTTGTTGCTGGTGTTTCTAATGGTTGGTTTAGTGTTCTTAGTTCTTTTACATCACACACAGTTTGTCATCAGCTGCTGATGTGTTTTGTAGTCGACTAGTTTAACATCTGTACCTACTTACTATAGTGGTAGTGATCTTTTTGGGACATTCCAAACAATTGTACTGGCTCTGGTTAATATATGGCTAATACTTCTTGCTGTGAGGCATTTTTATTGAAGTTTAGACTTTGTCTTTTCAATCATGACATCTTTTGCCTAATTCTTAGTTCACATTACACCGTTTTTTCTTCTTCCAGACGTTTGCTTTAGATTTGGTGAAACTGTTTCATGTGAGTCCCCAACATCTTTATCTGAGTGGTTTTCCCAAACATGCCTGAAATCAGATACATAGCAGATACAAAGTGGAGTATCCGTTTCTCAGTTAGGTGACTGGCAGGGGTGGAATTGTAAAATCTGAGATTGTTCTTACAATATATTACAAAAAGTTGCATTAAATTAATTTTTTTTTATTAAGCTCCAGTTCACTACAGAACAAGTTGTGCTGTCTGCAGAGACAAATCGACATTCTTTCCTCTTTGCTTTTATGCTGCACATCAGCTCACAAACAACTTTAACTTGACGTGCATTTTGGGACTCTATCATTAATCTCTTTTGGGTTTGAACCCCGGAACGCAACAAGCGAAACGACTTAAATGTGTGTAGTTTAAAAATAAGGAGCTTTAAATGAACGCAATCATGACTTAACAAGTCCCGCCCGCCACAATCATGATTTGTCATGGCTAAAAAAAAAAAAAAAACTCAACCAAAATATTAAATAATTCTTTTTCTCAGCTGAAAAATTATCCAAATCATAAATTCAGCATTTCCAATTGCATTTGTATGTAAATTATAAGTCAGGGGTCACCAACCTTTTTGAAACTGAGAGCTACTTTTTGGGTACCAACTAATGCAAAGGGCTTCCAGTTTGATACACACTTGTGAAATCACACATTTATAACCTTTAATGACATGTTACTATTAATAATGAATGATATTCATCTATGTGATCATGTCAATGTTTTCTCACAATCATTTAACAAGGTAGGAAACAAATAAATATTAATATGCAAAATATGCAGCTAATTTTAGAACAGACTTATGAGGTCAGGGCGACTTATGAGGTCCTTTTGGGCGACCTGGTGTTCGCGGGCACCACGTTGGTGACCCCTGTTACAAGTGAATAAGATTTCCCTAATAATTAGACTTTTAAAATAAAAGTTCTGCTATCGATGGTCTTTCGGTTTTGCTTTTATATCACTATGAGAGCAGTGAGATGTTTACTTTCCCAACACATTCCTCTTGCACTAAAGTGTCGCAGATTAAATGTACATACCAGCCTTACAGTGTTCATCCACTTGGCTAACAGTACTAATTGTCTGGATGTGTTCAAGTAAAAAATCAATGTCCTGTCGGTCTGAGTAAGAAATACACTCCGCTAAGCCCTTCATCCAGTATTACATAACCTGATTTTCCATGGCCAAATAGAGATTTCATAACGTATGCTGTCGAACAACAGATGATACAAAACTCAGGTCATGTTTTATTGGAGTTAATTTTGTGTAACGTTGTTCAAATCTCAAATGTGTTATTAGAGGCGAGCGATTTACTTTTTTGAAACATAATTTCATTCAGCTTTGTCTGCTCAATGCAACTAGAGAACTGTTCAGGTGTTTAGTGTATTCACAGAGTGTGTGTCCCACTGTGACAGTAAATTACCATTTACCGATCCCCATAGTATCTTCTCAATTACATTTTTATGGGGTAGGTTGCCAGGTCTTTCCCCAACTCTGTATCTACAGGGATCTTGTGTGTGACTACGGGGCAATTTACACATTTCCGATCAACCTAGTGCATGTTTTTGGATTGTGGGAGGAAACCGGAGTATCCCGAGGAAACCCACGCTGACACGGGGAGAACATGCAAACTCCGCACAGAAAGTCCCCAGCCCGACCCGGGGGGATCAAACCAGGGACTTCTTGCTATGAGGCGACAGTGTTATAACCACTCAACCACCGTGTCGCCCCATAAATAATACAAAGAATAAATAAAGAAATATACGTAAAAGCTGAAATAAATTTATTTTAAATAAATATATATATATATATATATATATTATTGAGGAAATAATTAATTGTAAAATAACAAAAACACGTGTAAATCATTTTTAAAGCGCAAATGAGGTAAACGAACATACAAGAACATAAATATTGAAACAAAAGAACATTTAAAATATTAAAAATGTAGAAAGAAATGAATGAATTCGTGAAAAGAAATTTAGAAACAGAACAAACAAAAGGGAATATTTTTATAATGTGTTTATATAAATGCAAACGTAGAAACATGAATACATACAAAGAAAAACACAAACGATTAAATATAAATGTTAAAATAAATCCACAATTTGAGAATAAACTCAAATGAAGGAATAAATGTATAAATATTGTGTGTATTAATCATTGAAATAATATAAACAAATCAGAACATGCATGTAAACAAGCTGTACATGGAGCTCATCAGATGTGAGGTTGGGTAAATAAGAAGGCTTGCTGATGTTTCTCCAGCAGGTCGAGTGGCGGTTCTTTCCTCTCGTACCTGCAGGACCAGGCCAGTCCCGGCTGGCACTCCGTCCCGGATCCGAGCCAGAACTGGATGTCCAACTCGCACCTCTCTAACTCCAGGCCGGTGCGAGCGGCGGTGGACGGAGACCTGAACCAGTCGCACCTTTCCCAGGAGGCTTTGCTCCAGCCGGTGCGGGACATGGGTCACAGCGAGATCCTGCGTGGCCATTACTGGGGCACTCAGCCTTTCGAGAAGGGCCTGGGATTTCCTCACAGGGTGCCCGAAATCCGGGGCTGGGAGGACATGCGTCTCCGGGGACAGGTGAGGAAATAAATGTGGTTGTGTGTGACCATTGCGAGGTCAAAAGTATGTGGACACGTATGTTTTTTTGCTTGTGGTCTTGGTCCAGAAAGGTCTCAAACGTCATGGTATTCGAGTATTCTGGTTTCGAGATGTCCGTGTTTGGATGTACCTCACTCTAATGTTTACTCCCCTCTGGTGACACCTACTGGCTAAAGAAAGCAAAAGACTTGCGCAGAGTTTTTTAACATCAGAACGATTCTTGATAATTGGTTGCGTCGCTAAATCTCTCGTGTTCAGGCTTTAAGAATCGTCGTCACATTTCACCCTCGGCTTGTTCAACAGGGATTTATGGTCTGTTGGTTCTGGAGTCTGGAAAGTTGCTGTGAAGTCGTGACAATGTCTGTTGGTTTTTTAGGTGCGACACAAATATCTATTTGTAACTTTCTCTAATATATTTTGTCATATTTCGTTCATACAAACAAATGAATATGAATAAGATTTTATTTATTTATAAATTAGAAAAGGAAATTTGTCTAAAATCACAATTAATTTCTTGACTATTATTATTTTTTTTTTTCCTTTCATGCATTTTAGCACAATATTATTCACTATATTTTGTACGATAAGTTGTACGATTTGGGGACCTGGTGTGACATGGTGAGCGTGGTCATGGTACTTGTTCGTGGGTGGGATGTATTAGGCAACATCATTAGGTGAACATTTTATCCTCACGTTAATGTCAGAAGCAGGAAACCATGATCGAGGGTCGAACAAAGACGGCTGGACGACGGGGTCAATCCAGCATCTCCGGAACCGCCGGTCTTGTGGTCAGGATTTACTTCAGTGGTCCGAGGAAGGCATGATGGGAAACCGGTGAGAGGCGAAGGCTGGGCCCATGTGTTCTGGTTCCGATAGAATGGCGTTAGATTGGAGAGTATATCAGAAGTTAGGAGGGCGGTCATAAAGTTTTGCCTGATCGGTGTCCATACACACACACACACACACACATAAACAGAGAGAGAGAGAGAGCACCCAATAAGGGCACTACCATTTGGTGCTAAATATAGCAATCTGTCATACACGCACGCGCACACACACACACACACACACACTCACACACTCACACACTTCTGCTTTATTGAGCACCGCCAAGGAAAGAATCCTGTCAGATATACTTGGGTATAAATATAAATACACGTACAGTAAGGTCACTGGTTACAGTTTGTGTATCTGATTTGTAACACCGGACATTCGTGGGTTCGACTCCCGACTTGAATATTTGACTTCATCGCTTTTTATTGTCTTTATCGGAGACGATGTGTTATTAGAATTATTAGCGTGGATTAGTTTGACCGAAATCTGGCCGATGGAATCCGAGGCTTGCAGATGACACTGCAACAGGAGACGTGGGGTGTTGGGTGTGGGGTAAAGGAAGGGGGTTGGGTGTTTTTCGGGAACCATTACGAGAGCAACAGAAAGAGAGAGAGAGACGAGCGAAGCAGCATGTGCCGGACCTGACGGACTTTTAGATGTCCCCCGCCACCCCCCCTCCCTGCCACGGCTGATTCGACCCGGGCGAAAGGACGAAAGCATGGACCCCGAGCCAGCCGACTCTTCTGTAGGAATCGGAATGACCCACGGTTGAGGAAATACCGTGACGTGTTTTGAGGAAACGCAGCCTGGTGGATTTTGAGTGGGTTTGGGGGTTTTATTAGTTTGCTTGTTTGTTGTTGTTTTTTTTTTGGGGGGGGGGATTTGTTGGAGTTCGGAAAGCAAGATGTGGGCCCTGGTGACGGAGCTGCTCTTCAGTTTGGTGGTCCTGGCCTTCCTGGTGCTGAGTTGCCAAAGCGTTCTGCACATCGCCAGCGGGACGGTGCGCTCGGTGCTGACCTTCGTCCACGCTCAGCTGGACCGCGAGCTGGGCGAGGACGACAGCCAGCGGGACGAGGAGGAGAACGTCACCACCCGCGTGGTGCGCCGCAGGGTCATTCTGAAGGTACCGCTGTCCGGAAATATCCACCGCGGGCTGTACTCAGTCAGATGTCCTGAAGCGGCACGACCCGCTAGCACGGCCGGATAGAGAGAAACGATACAGATTCGAGATACACACACTAACGACTCTGTTGCTATACAATCAGCATAAAAGGCTTTCTCCATTATGACATCACAAATTTGCCAAGATGTACTTGTAATTATTTTCACCCATCACCTAGCAAATCATCAGCTCACTCTTGCAAGTACATATTTCAGTTCTGACTGTGTAAATGGAACCGAGGGCCCCATCAACGTTTGCAAAATATGATAAATGATCGTGTGAATATTAATGTGTATGTAGTCCACATGTAGTGTACATAGTGTTTATTATAAAGATGTCGTGCAAAATGTGTATATAACTTGTATATTATATATAGTGTACATAAAATGGGGTATACAGATTATACAAGCGGTATATGAGTAGTACATACTCATATACTTACATACTTATATAAGTAAAATATCGTATAGATAGATAGATAGATAGATAGATAGAATTAATATTCTGTATACACTTTATATATAGTAAAAGCACTACTCTTATGTAATATACAATGTATATACCAGTAATACACTATACTGCATATACAATATATACACACTGCTGCACATATACATAACTTACACTGTATATACTATTTATACACTGCACATATTTGATATAAACTTAATATACTAAATATGTAAGTAAAAACAACATTTGTAATATATATATATATATAATTTTAGTCTGCATATATATATATATATACACTCCTGTACATTTATATAATACACACTATATGTAGTATTGATGCACTACATATAATTAGTACACACTAACGTAAATAGCTCGTTCCTGTCTGCGCCCTTGTCACGCGTCCCGGTTCCATAGCGCCCCCTCATCACTGTGCTCTGCTCTTGATAGCCGCCGAAATGTCTTTCGCCTCTTCACCCTGCCTCTCTGCTGTCATATATCACATAGGGCGACGAGGCCGGCGATCTACCCGGGGAGCAAGTGAGTGAGGAGCAGTTTACAGATGAGCATGGCAACATTGTCACCAAAAAGGTCAGCATCCCCATGCATCCTACAGCCTACGGTCGCCCGCTGTCGGCCTGGTGAAAATGATTCTCGCACCGATAATCATTTTCTGTAGCGTTTTATCATCATCGATGATGTCATAACGTGCATACCAAATGTCATTGATTCACATTAGAGTCCAAACCAACGTCTGAACGCGAAGATTCGTGTCCGTATTGTGAACGACCCCGCCGACGTTTACAGAATCATCGTTTTAAATTGTTTGATTTGAACTGTATTGTTGAAAGATAGCTTGGCTGTCTCGCAGTGTCGTTTATCCAGATTAACCAAGTGTTGCTATGATACAGACGCCGCTCTCATGACTTATGATCGCCGCTGAAACGTTTGTCCATTCTTTGCAACCTCGTCCATGTGCTGGTTTGCAAAGATCTCAACATCCAGAGCCTCATTGAAATCTATTTTTGTTTTGTTTTTAATTACCGTTTTGTGCCGTTTATTTTTGATATATAGCCTGTAAATAAAAGAGGTTCAGTGGGAGCCCAGATTCTCGAACCACTCATGAAAATGCATCTATTTTGCATCTTGAGGCTGATGTTGTCGTCCAGCACATGATTTTTTAAATATTTATAATTTTTTCTGATCCGCTGAATCCCAGATCAATTTTATCATCTTTTTCTAATCTAATCTAATTCATAAGTTTTTATAATGTAATATTTTTTAAAAACTCTAAATGACTTTGATATGAAATGAACGAACGGAAGGAAAGTCCCAGCATGCTTCACAATCCCCATCCACCTTCCACCATTCCATTTTCTTTCCTTCCTTTATGACGTTTGTCCGTTTCGTTTCATCCCCACGTGCTTTTCTCACTTTGTGTTTCATTCATTTGCTCCCTCTCTCTCTCTCTCTCTTCACCCCCCTCCCCCTTCCCTGTCCCCTCGTCCCTGTCCCCGTCCTCGTCCCCCTCCCGTCACCTGGCCGGGTTTGTGTAGGTGGTGCGGAAGGTGGTTCGGCGAGGAAAAGGTCAGTTTGAAGGTCAGGAGCTCACGGTAGATGGGCTGCCGGAGGACGCCGGCGAGCAGGAAGTCAACACCGACCAGTTTTTGAACTACGCCGTCCTGACCCGGGATGGCAAGGTGGGCTTTTGAGCGCGCCTGGAAACTTTGTGGACTTCAAGTGTGTGGTGATGTTGCCGTGGACGCAGTAGATTAGCGCTTGATCTGTTTGCCATTATAATTACAATAATATGAAATAGAATATAGAGACAAACGTTCTCATGTCAATATTTATTTATTTATCACCAGCACGTTTAATAAAGAGCTCGTTCTATAACCTGATCATATTCAGAATAGTCGATTAAATCCATTACAATCACGTACGTGCTTCCGTTTCAGCGTATAAACATGGTCGGTTGTACAGATACGTTGTACAAAGCTTATAAAGAAAGAAATGCTAAAGAAAAAACAACAACAACAAAAACATTAGCATAGAAATAACGCCGGGCAGCTGGACTCGCTACGATTTTAACTAAAATAAGTCAGGTCTGGAAAATAAAATTAAAGTGACACGTGAATAAAGGAGATGCTACAAACGTTGGCGTGTTAGCATGTTAGCATTCATACAGCTTTATTTATTCTCTTTTAAAACGAGCATTTTTATCAGTACTTTTGAAATCTTTGACGATAGATTAATGAATCTAATAATAAATGAGGAAAATGAGGTGCTCGTGAAGCTAAGTGCAAAGTAGCTGAAGTGCTAATGCGGTGCTTTTAGCGCCGGTGCTATGGCTAGCATGTGAACAGGTTATGAAGGGTGACGTGTGACGTCGCTGGATATGATCATGTCCTCATGAAAATAAAGCCAAACTCTGTGTGTGTGTGTGTGTGTGTGTGTCTGTATGAGACCTGATTGTTTTGCTTATTAGCTTGACGCTATGGTGATTTATTTCCAGTATCAGAGCTAGCTGACATTACACACTGTACAGCATGAGACGAACAATAAATAAAAAACATATAAAGCGTGTTTGTTTCACAGCTGAATGATTCGAGTGGAATTGTTTAGAACAGTCGTTAAGTTCTTCGATTTATTTGTTACGATCTGTGTTTTCATTTTGCATTAGAAGCTTCATTTGTTAGCGAGGCGCGCGGTTAATCAGCAACAAAAGTGAGTTTAGCTAGCCAGTCTGTTCGTCAATGTTTCTGTTGCTTCTTCACACACACACACACACACACACACACACACACACACACACACACACACACACACGAGGTAAGCTAGCTGGACTACTGCTACAACGATTAGTTACAAAAAGCACATGGCACTTTTTTCCAACAGAGTCATATTAATAGCTACATAGCTACATTTACGACCTCCCTAGGTGCATGATGGTTATTTTTTTGCCCCCTCCCCTCCCCCCTTAGCATGTACATCATTTTTCACGCTGTGCATTAACAAAGGACCGATCACCGGTCGCATCTGTGGAAACTCGATAAACAAAACAGTCCGAGAAAACAATTTAGTCGTATTACACTCAGGATGCAGTTCATTATTATATTATTATTATATTATTATTATATCATTATTATATTATTATTATATTATTATTATATTATTATTGTTATTATTATAACTCAACAAAGTTTACTTGTTTACTTGTTACTAAATAAAGTTTTTGTGGTGATCTTTTTTCTTTTTAATCTAAACCATAAATGTCTTTTTATTTTTGTGGAATTTGCAAATCACACCAGAAATATTCATGGTTTTGTTTGTTTGTTTGTTTTGAACATAGAACCAGCTGCCCCGTGCTGTTTAAAGTGAATATCGATTCATCTTAAAATAATCATCCAAGTGAATCGATTATCACCATATCGATTATTATTTAGTTGTTAATCTTTACATTACTACTACAATTGACCCGGTGGCATTTCATCTCTACTGGTCCTGACCCGCAGTCGCTAGTAACAAACATCCCTTCTGGCATGAGTGCAGGTGCCAACTGCTCCTGAGACTGGCTGATTATCGCCCAGTCGGTCGGCAGCACAGCTGAAACCTAAACCTAGTCATGGAAACAGACTATAATAATAATGAAATAATTAATATTATTATTATTATTATCATTACAAATATGTACGTGAGCGTCCCCTTGTGGAGGCTTCATGCTATGTCTTGTAAACCGCAGCGGGACCAGATGCATCATTTCATTTTTTTGCAATACTAAATAAACAAATCACCGACACACCCAGATAACGCACCCGAGCTCGGATCTCGGCTCTGCTACCCGTTCAGCTAGGCGCCATCTAGTGGCCACAGCTGGTATCGCTCCCCATCGAAACTACAGTCACCCTCTCCTCCCCCCTCTCATTCTAACACATGGTTTTACCCTTGCACTATTGTTCCGTATCTCCATGACAACCACACATGATTTTTGTGTCTCTCACCTCCGTCTCCCGTCACATTTTTTTGGACTGTACCATCCTGCTCCTGTGCTGCTGCTCATCACCCCCTTGTTCTTCCTCACTCTTGCTAGCTGGAGGTTGTGGATGTGAAGAAGGGCGGGGCTCAGATAGTGAAATGCGCCACTTTGCGGAGGGTAAAGCAGTGAGCGGCCGCCCCCCCCCCTCCGCCGTCATCCAGGTACAGGCTAGAGGCAAATTTAATCCTGCTAACGGCGAGGATTAAATCGAAGTTTTGTTTACAGATCTTAATCCCTTCAGTATTTATACTTTTATTCCTTCATTAATTATTCATGTTTACTTATTTTTTTGCAATATTAAAGTTTGACTCAGATTGTCTTTATAAAATAAATAATAATAATATTTTTTTTTACAGTGTTTAATGTAAATGCCTGTAAAACCCAAAAGTATTTGGACGCCTGAACGATACAAAAGCAAAAATTGTCTCTAAAACACATTTAGCAAGATTCTGAGTTTATTTTTTATATATATATTTACTGTTGGGGAACTGCATAGGACCAAATAAAGAATGGGGTGGGGCAGGACTAAGAAAGAGAAGTTTCCAAAAAATCATTATTTAACATTATTAATATAATTAATATGTAATATTATGTAGTATAATTTTATAATCATTAATTATTTTACTTAATATTATTATGTTATAATCATCTATTATAGTGATGCGTTATTATATCATATTATATTTTAATGTTATTTAATATCATTTGATTACATTTAAATTCTGACTTTTGTATGGTTTATAATTGTTTGCATAAATTAGATTAATTTATTATTATATTGATTTAATTTTACAGTGTTCTATTATATTATTGTTATTATTTTGGGGTCAGTCGTGTCCTGGTGTTTTTCAGAACTGCTCTTATCATCGAGAGGTCACCGGGCCCCCAGCGCCCGACACCTGTGCTTACTGCTGCCCCCTAGTGGGAGTTCACTAGTGTGGGCAAGGATTGAGTTAAATTAGAGTGATTATTTGACATTAATAAATTCTACTATTATTTTATATGGTATTACACGGTTATTATATGTTGCTAAGTGCTTCCCGGCGGTGGAATGCATGTGTTTTATCTACGGCTGCTTCTAACGGGTGTAATAAATTAGTAATATAAACATTATTTGGCTTAAGCAGTTTGGGGAAGGCCAAAACAAAGTTCGCATTAAAGCATCTCACTTCTGACTCTTAAAGCAAATAAACACGGACTCGACTTGGTTCCACGTCCAAATACTTTTGGCTACAAGCCTGTGCATTTTGTACGTGCAGTGCTTGTGTTCACGTCCCATCTAAATCATTTTCTTCTTCTTCTTTTTTTCCTGACAGGACCTGTCGTCCAAGACCCAAACCCTCGCTCATCGACACATGATGAGCGCCGAGCCACCGGGAGACTGACGACCACTTTTGTGAAAAGAAACTTTTTTTCTTTTTTTTTTTTTAAATCCACGATGAAACCCGGAAACGGATTGCGAGCGGTCCTGGGCTACAGACGCATGATTTCGTAACAAAAGCCAAACCTCGAAAAAAAGAGACAAAAAACAAACAAACGCATCCGGAAAAAGTGCTTCCTGTAATCCCTGTATCAGCATGCGAGAGTGCTGCTGCATGGCTTGCCTTTACACACCACAGACAGGATTATGGGTAATGACATGATGTACGGGGGGCATGAAATAGGGCAATAGAGTTCACCCCATGTCCCATATTATCTCTCACTCCTCACACACACACACACACACACACACACACACAGTCAGGTGTGGGGAATCGCATTTCGTTTTTCGTGATATGCAACCGCTAACACGCGGCCCAGAACTTCATGCTAACTCGTTAGCATCGATGCTGTGCAGAACTCCACGTGCACTAATCAGTAATTAGAGTCATTAGCCGTTGTTCCGTTTCTGAAATGATAACGTCTCCGTGTCATCGGTGCAACGATGCTGCTGATATTTACCGTGTGTCCAACTTCGGTGGAACCGAACACGATAAACAATTTCCGGAAAAGTTTCTGCGTCTTTAGACACAGCAGTGCTTCCAATAATCGAACCCATTGAGTTTATTTGTTATGTGATGAATAATTAATTCCTCTTGGCGTATTGAATGTGGACGTATTGAATTATACACACACACACACACACACACACACATTTTGTAGCGTTATCGTTTTTACACACATTCAGTGCAAATGTAGCATCCGAGTCTTCCATGCAAAGTCAGTGTTGCCAGATTGGGCGGTTTTCCACTCAACCGGTCAGATCTTGTTGGATATTGGTGAGGCGTCTGTTGTATAAATAAGACGTCTTTCTTCCACCACATCCGTGTACATGCTTCGTATTAAATTCGTGTTGGCTGGACTTATATAAACTCTTCTAGCAAGTTTATTCTTCATTTATTTTTATATCAATAATGCATTTTTAAAAAGCGTTGGCTCAACTCAAAGACATGCACGCAAAATGTATTTGTCCTTTATTTCATTTATAATTGCTGATCTGTACACGCGGGCTTTATTTCTGCTGATTTTTAGCTGGAAGCCGCTGTTACAATCTGGCAACCCTGTTCACAATATTCACTTGCTCAGGTTTCGTTTGTTCAGGATGAACGTTCGAGAGGCCGAATTAGCTCCAGCAATGTTTTACTCACTTATTTACTACCTATTTGTTTTGTTTACATTAACATTATATGTAAGGAACGAAATATAAAACGTTTATTCGGATTCTCCTCAACAGGTTCTTTTATTTCAGAGGAAAACACTGATTTGCCTGTAGGGGGTGGGGGAGCGAAACTTGCCAAACGTCGTGTTTGTAACATCGTGGCTACGTTTGGTTAGCGAAAGGATGGAGTTACGAACAAAATAAAATGCGACTTCCCGAAGAGTTTCCACAGAGAACATTTTGGCTGCCTTTGTCTGCAGATTCTTTTGCGCCAATATGCAAATCTACTAATTAAATATGCAGCTAATTAAATAATAAAAGGCTCAGACGGGGGGGATCAGTTTTTTTTGTTAAACCTTGCACAAATTATAATCGCTCGTGCTTCCCAAAAGCAATCAAAGAAACTGTAGTACGTGTGGTTCTGCACCTTTCTCACATCGTATAGTTCCTCACGTGGAATTAGACAGATCATCGCTCTCGTTGTGGTTCAGTGGAGCACTTCAGGTTTCTTAAAAAGAAACCGCACGTGGGATCAGGATTGGCTGTTCTACAGGAGTGACACTGATACACTTTATTCCTTTAAAAATAGTAATAATAGAACAGGTCGGTGTGAGAAATGTGCAGTGTGCAGTACCTGTGTCAACCACAGGGAGGGTGAGTCTTGCAATATTGCAATAAGCATCCAGTGTGTAAGCAATAGTCTTTTCTCGTAGCTATTTCAATTTAAAGTGCGAGGATGTCAATGTTATTACGTAACGATGCGTTGTTGTTTTTTCCCTTTTACGCTTTTTGTTTGTTTTTGTCACAATACCAAAGTCCACGTAGCCCAATCAAAGTTTTTAAAACTTTTATTCAAACGTAATTTCCGTCATGGTCGTAGTAATATTAAAGCAATATATCGCGTTTTGTCGTAACAGCTACGGAGTGAAAAGCTACGAATTTGCTCTTCCAGTCTGCGAACACTGTGATACGACTACATCACTGTCCCACGACAACCAGTATTATAACACACTGCTTTCGTTTGTTTCGTTTGTTTTGGTTCTTTGACTAGTGGTGACGATTTTTCTTTACATTCGCTTTTCCTGAGCCTTTCATATTTTTTAATTTAAGTCTTAATTCCCCAGGAGAGAGAAAAAACTGTAGAACTGTGAAGTTTTATGGTAGAACTGTGAAGAGACTAAATTATAATCGATTCATCGTAGAATTGTAAAATATTTCAGTTTTACTATGAACGTTTTTTTTAATTGTAGAACTTGGAAATCATTACCGACACTTCTGTGACCACTCGTAATGGAACTGGCCTCTAGCTTACTATGAATTTGGCCAATTCAGTTTATCGTAGGATTGTACAAAACTCACAGTTTTACTATGAACGTTTGTAGTCGACATTATTTCCAGTCGAATCGCGGACAAAAGACACGAATGAAAGTGTAAATGGCAGAAGTGCAATAAAAGTGAAACAGCGCAGCGGGTGAATTCGTTGAAATTAGTAAACAGTAAAAATGCTATAAACTATGCGTCCGAATTCTCAACAGGTTTGTTTACATGAGGCGAGTATTTCAACTTGACTGCAGTTCCATGCTCTGTCACAGGGGGCGCCGAAATCGCCAAATCACTTTTGTCTACGAATGCAAATGCAAACAAAAGCGATCACCAAAAACACAAATTTTGCTTTGTATTTTGCTTACTGTCTGTGTTTTTTATTCTTGATTTTGGAACGGTTTATACTCTAAAGAAACAAAATCAAAACTTAAGCCGAGCAGTTGAAAATTTTTCTTCCACAGTGTAGCAAAAGTAAAACATCTGAGCACAACGAGTCTCGGTTTTATGTAGCATGATATCGTACCAGAACCTGGTAAACCTTGATTATGATCCTGTGTATCTTTACACTTTGTTTTTGCTGAGAACTGAACTTATGTTTTGTTGTTGAGAATTTTGCGAACACTCGGAGGAAAGCGTTCGGTGTAAAGCAGACGCACAAATGTAAACATATCAGATTAGACTGACGAATGCACGACACTTGGAGTAAATGGTCGTGGATTCTGGGAGTATTCACAGCTCAGGATTGTGATGGATTTCATCTGTAATGATGCATCTGAGCGTTTATTGATGGCGGTGATTTGGGCCTATCGTGTAAATTTATAGTAATTCTAGTATCCAGTTATTTTACACAAGTGGCCTATTAAAGTTTTCATAGTAAAACTGTGAATTTTACTTTCACGGTTCTACTGTAGAACTTTATGGTTCTAGTGAAAAACTTTCCTTATTTTCACGTTAACGTTTTTAAAACCTTGGTTGTTCTTGGTTGTATGAGATGTGAACAGATGTTGTGAGTACTTGGTGAATCCACGATCCCGTTTGACACACAACCCAACTTATGAGGTGCATTTTTACTTCTCTTCGATTCTTTTGGTTTGTTTTCACATCAAATCCACTGTAGATGTCAGAATGTGCGATGAACATGCTTCCTGACCAGCGACGTGCCAGACACGAGCCACTTTTATCAAGTCTATCAAGCGGTGGCTTCATTCTTCCTCTACGGTATTAAGTAGTATTATTAAGTGGTGTTGATTCTCACCGTATTTGCTGCTGAGTTTCCATGTAAATGATGTCAGATTATCAGAACGGACATGACAGTGAGGCAAAAAAATAAATACATGGATTTGTGTTCTTATTCGATGTACAGATGAGGGTGACTGAAGAGGGTTCGAATCTGTAGCTTAAACGTCGTTTGAATTGCAAAAAAAAAAAAAAACTAGCCGACACGTACTTTTATCTTCTAGAGAATGGATCGAAACTAGCACCTCAATAATAGCATATTAATCTCGGAATTTCAACAAAAAAACGGAATGCGAACTGCACACATGCACAGAGGTACGTTTTTTGATATATACAGAGAAATTCTATATATAAATGAAATATTTATCCATATATATATATTTAATTAGAATGCTTTGCTATTGCTAATGGGGATTTATTACCTTCTATAACGTGGGATTACAGTTCTATTATGGATGTACCTATAGCGACGGGGATTTGAGGTATGCCTGCAACCTGGGGAATAATCCGAATCGAGGCCTTGTGATTATTTTTTAATCGTTACGGAGATGAGGAAACGTGAGATGTATACTGTATGTATAGATTACTCACCCTGTACACCAGCTCAAAAAATGTACAAAAAAACACATTTACAGGATTAATAAAGAAATAAATACTCACCAGTGCTGACGTCGTGTCCTTTCTGTCTCGTTTTAAAAACCACGGTCCAGTTTGTCCCATCTACAGACCACCCAACTTTTGTAATAACACTGTAATAAACTGGTCTTTACAACCTGAAGACAACAACGGTACTTCACAACAGGACTAACACCCGGCCTCTGAGGACAAATGTAGGATGTCAGGACGTCTACACTGCAAATCCCTTCAGATCCCTTCAGATCAAGGTGAAAGGTTTCGGTACTTTATCCACTTTTAATGTCATCTATAATGTGCACAGTTCAAATATTAAGAATAATAATATTAGATTTGTGATTTTTACACTTTACAATGATCAAGTACTAAAATTCTGGGTGTGTGTTTGACCAAAATGAGCCATTAATTAAATAATTGATTACATTATTTTACTCTTCGTCCTCTGATCTTGTGATTTCTGAACTAATTAGTATCATTACACAATATTATATTCACCACATGATTTATTTCCTCTTTATTAGAAATGACAAAATATATAAGAGCTTTTAATAACATAAAAAATTGCATTAAAATAGACATTTGCGTCGTGCTAATAATTAATATTCAGTCCGAATCATTTCTTCTCTTCCAGTCCATTTAAATATTAAATATTCATCTTCATTCAGTGACGGGACTGAATAGCTGCCTTGCTGGTTGTAAACCTTGACATACACACGTGCCACACGAGGCGTGGTCGTTCACAGCCTCGACCCTCCAACAAAATGCTTCCAAGGTGAACAAAGTGAGAAAACGACTCCACTTGGCATTGGGAATGAATGGTGGGGCGAGGGGGGGCGGGGGTCTTCAAAGTCCGGCTAGGTTTTATTGGCAACCGCATTCCTCGACCATCATGTCCTCGTGGTGACGCAGGACCAGGTCGTCGCCCTCGTAGTACAGCATGGAGAGCGAGCTGAGCCGGGTGGGGACACACGAGGGGCACGGGGCCCGATGTGGGTGGTAGAACTTTAACAGACTCTGCAGGTGGAAAAAAATATTTTTGTTTTTAATGTACGACACTTCAGGCTTCAGTCTATTTATGGTAAACATAACCAAACGTTTCTAAAACTGAAACTTGATGTTCTTTAAATGTTCAGGGTTTTAATATTCTTAGAATATTCTAGAAGGTGTTCGTCTATGAACATTTAGGAAGTTACAAGACCTAGAAACGTTTACACCTAATCTTTGCTCTCACCTGCATGTAGGCATGATTGGTGGGTCTGTAAGACTCGTCCAGTGGACTCGGACACGACCCTTCGCACCGGTACGCGTTGTAGCGTTTAGGATGCACGATCCACTCGTTCCACCCGATCTGGTCGAAATCCACCCACATGTCCACTCGCCTGCACAGCGACGGTCGCTCCTCAGACTGGCTGATGTTCAGGTTCTCACCGGAGACGTCCTGGATCAGACTCGCCCCGGACTCCATCCGGTTTCTTTTGCTCCTCCGACTCTGGACGGACGGCGGACCATCTGGAGACGCGTATTTAGACTCCGCTACCGTCTGCATCAGAGTGGGGCTGCTGTACTCGCCCTGGGTGGCCACGGCCTTCAAGAAAACCACAATCATGACCTGATCTGTGGTCAGGTGGTGAATTATACTCTGTTCCAGGAAGGGTTCGTCCTGACCGCTCCCGCTGCCGTCTTCCTGGCCGAGCCACTTGTTGTCCCCTGGTTCGGGCAGCCAGCGTGTGAGCAGAGCAGTTATGTTCACGATCGTCCTGGGTGTCGCCTGGACACTGCCGACGAAGATCCGCTGCTGTGCCGAGTTCTGGGCGTGATATAAATCAATGACCCTCCCGCTGGATGAGGAGAAACTCGGGAGTCGAAGATGGAGCTCCGAAAGTCTGATACCTTCTGCTCCGAAGAGGGAGGACATGTCAAAAGTGAAAGTCCACCTCTCACCGACCTGGTAGCCATCTGGTTAGAAGAAGAAGAAAAACAATGTTCAGCGTTATGAACGTCATGATTCAGTCGAGCCACGATACTGGATTCATGTTAAGTTCATTTAAATATTAAATTCTAGACAAATTTTTTGTTAATAATTTAATAAAGCTGCTCTTTAATATTTCTTGTTTTTGTCTATGACGAAAAGATTCTGCGAATCGTTAAAGAAGAAAATTGTCACTAACCCCAGAAATAAAAAACTATTAAGTATTTTACTTGATTTATTTTCTACAGAGAAATGTTTTTTAATTAATCGAGTAACATAAGATATAAAATTAAGTGCAATGAGTATTCGGCAGCATGTGTAAAAAGAAAGAATGTAAAGAACTGTTCGTTTCAGTCGTTAATAAGTTTGATGATTTGGACTGGTCAGGGTTCGACTACGTCTGCATGAGGCCCGGGATGTGAGGAGTTTAAGGAGTTTCAGATTTTTTTGTTAGAAACCAAGATAGCACAATCAACATGGACATAATGGTCTGCAGGTTCTCGCAGAGCAGGCAAGAAGTCCAGGCGTATTGGACCCTCGCCCGAGGACTTGTGGGAGTCTCGGTTAGCGATGCGTATTGAGCCGCCCACTGGAACGGCCATCTGATAATCTGCTAATACACACTCCTTCTTTAAAGTGGGATAAGTGCCACCGCTGGGGAAGTGTTAAGAGGGGAGGATCAGACAGACACGACCTGATAACAAGCGAGGCAACGTTAGTCTACTGCTTTGTTCTAGTAAGTGGAATATTATGCAAGACACGGGGCCTCTTTCGAGTGAATCACACCATCGTAAAGCCAAAACAATCATGTGTTCATCACGGACATCATCGTGTGTAAAAAACAACAACCAACTCTACCATAAAGACAGCGCATACGGTGCTAATAAACCAACTGTCTGTTAGGTAGCCCCATTAGTACCATTATGCTGCCACCGGTGGACTCCTGAGCACGGCCCCCAATCTTTAGTTGTAAAATTGTTTATCTATTTAGTCAGAATTGGATTAAAGACGTCGGCTAGATGCCACAAGTACAGAATAAACGCCAATACAGTAAATCGTATAAAAATATAAGCATACATGGAGCCAATAGCAGGGAAGTCCTCTAGCTGTCAAAATACCCGGGACTGGTGACAGATTTTGTAATGGGGGGCCGGTTTGGGGTCCGGGAACAACCCCAGTGGTCAAGGTACTGGCCCTGTACTTAAATGCAATTCCAGTCCCACATTTTATTTGCTAGCTGCTGATGGACTCCTGAGCAAAGCCTCAGTTAAGGCAATCAGAAGGTTGCCGGTTCAAATCCCACATAGTGTACATATGCTGGTGTGTATAATACTATATAATATAATAAGTATAAATGTTTACAATATTAATAATTTGTTGTGTATGTTGCACAATGTTTTCATTATGATTAATATTGTGGCTGAGCAGGTTGTGCCGTGCATTATTAAATATGTGAGCGGTAAATAAATAACAATGACCTGCATACCTTTGGCGATGAGACTCAGAACCAAGTCCGCGTGGTGCATTGCCCGGTTGGCATCATCATCGTCATCAGCGTGGGTGCCAGGTGCGGTCCGGCTGGTGCCCACCGACCTGAAGTCTCTATAGAGCTGCATCATGTACAGCGGGTACCTGTAGAGATGATGCCCGGCGACACCCATGTACCCATGTCCGGGGTGATGCTTGGCACGGTGTCTGCGCGGCCGGTTCCCCGTGCACCCCAGACATGCCAAGCTGAGTACCAGGCTGAGTGCCAGGCTGAGTACCAGGGTGACTTCCATGTCCTCTCACAAACCTTCACAGATCAGAGCCGAGTTCCTCCTGGCGCTTCTGCTGCTGCGTCTCTGGAGGCTTCGAGTGGCCCTTCTATTTATTCTTTTATTTACAGTCTGCCTTTCATGTGTCTTACAGAGCGAGTGTGTCCCAAGGGTCAGCTCTT
>JAOUQU010098790.1:0-15855 GCA_028566735.1 Ammoglanis amapaensis
TTATCGCGAAATATCATCACGGCTAGAACTCTTCTCAACCAATCAGATTGCGAGGTCGGAACTACCTGTTGTATATATATATATATATATACCTACTGTAAGCTGGTTGTAATTTGCATAAATATATGCTAGCATTAAAGGGTTTGTTTGTGTTTATGGCGTATAAAATCTGGTCCGTTCTAACATGAAATTTTGATTGACTCAGCAGCGTCTGAGTCAATCAAGTTTTTTATTATTCCATATTTGAAAGTATCACTGGCATCCTGAAGCTTTTTATTGGGGAAACTTAATGTTGCTTACATTCAATGCATCCAAAATGAGTCATGCATTCAATTTAAGCTTTTTGACTTGGGACAGAATCACAAATTAGAATTAAATTCCTCACGTTTGGTCCTTGTGCAAGCCCACTTGACAAGTGCACACAAGCTCACATACATGTTATTTTGGTAAAATCATCCTTTTGTAAATAAAGGGAGGGATTCAATTGCGGCATTTGATGTGAATCAAAGACAAGAGATCAGGGTTTAGTTGCATAAAAAACTTTAAGGGAGTTTTTCCATTAAGTTTTTTTTATTGTGTTGCATAAAAGTATTTTTAAGCAAACGTTGAAATAATCCTTTACTTTTTAAATTCTCTTAAAGTAATCTCTTAAAAGTTGCCTAAACAGTCGCAATAATACCTTAGTATTATTCAAGGGTCTCAAATCCTCCCCTTAAACTCGATAGATGGAGAATTTTGTAGATTTAATATGATCATATGATGATATGTCTTGAAGGGTGTTTTTTAGATGGGGAAAATCCTCAAGATTATCTGAGTGAGGAGGTTCATATCAAAATATAATCTGAAATTACATAGTGTTTTACAGCCTGAAATAGTGTTGTGGTGTTTTTACGAAGAGTTCATGGTCTATGTTTGATGTTTTATGCACAAATCTTATGTATGTTGGTGTTGTGCTGAAATTTCACTGTCTTGTAGAATCTTACTCTCCAAAATAGGACTTACGTGCATTTCATATTAACAAATTAATATTTATAGTTTTGGTTATTTTTGTCTGTATTTAACACTTTATACTTAGTTTTTACATTAAAAATCTTTACATTTGTTTTCTACCTCAAAATCTTGCTTAAATACAAAAATCAAAAAAACCCGCCCATATCAATAATCAGTAATATAACAAATCAGTAAAGTACTTCGGTCTGTAGCACATAACAATGTTTACTCATAATACCCTGATTTTTGGAATTATTATATTTTAATAATATAAAACAATAAAATAAAATCGAATTAATATATTAAACGATAACATTGCTTTTGCAACATATTTATTTATAGGCAAGGATTGTTTTCCAATAACAATAATAAATACTACTGCATTTTCAGGCTGTCAGAAGGGGTTGCTTCAGACTGAAGTGTTAAATGTGTTGTCACATTTATCTAATTGGCTGAGCTTTTTAAGGGGTTCTCAGCCAAGCATGAATTAAAATGTGATTGTTTCAGTCAATTGCGCCATTTAATGTGAAATGCGTATCCAAAATGGATTTGTATCTCCCGTGGTTTTTATAGACGTTGTTACAACAGATATCCTTATGTCTTAATTATGACACGCTGATGATTTTGTTTTATTTTTTTTACCATGGCAGCAATACGCTTCTGTCTTGGTACGAACTGTTTTAAATTTAAAACTGTAACCAGCTCACAATTATGGAAACTTACCAAGTACTGGGCATTTGTGAATGTATAAACAGCAAATATATAGAAAAAACAAACTTTAAAAAATTATTTTCAAACACGGTCCTCTGTTTGTGTCCTCCCTCCTTGTTTAGTACTGTTAAATTTGGACCCCAAAGCGCCACCTACAGCACGGGCCTGGCACATATTTGTGCGAATACCGTAACTTGATCATGTGTGCAGAAACGGTTGCAAACAATGTTTAGTCTATTTGCAACACCGATTTCACATTTGAAAATCATGTTCTGTTTGTTTGCATCCTCAGTTTTACATTTGCAAATTGCGTTTAGTTAGGTTGCAACACCGGTTTCATTTTTGCTAATTGCGTTTATTTGATTTGCAAATTGTATCATATTTCTAAATTGCGTTCTATTTGTTTACAAGTTTTGGCACTAGATTAACTTAATATGGGACCCTTGAATACATGAAAAATAAATGCATAGAACATTTCATTTAGCAAATGGTGCCTAAACAATTTACCTAGTTATTTAACCATTTGCTATGTTTGATTTGTACCATGCAGTGCAAGAATCTTTGCAAGTCTTCAGAAGCCAATTCATCATTCCATGGCAACTTTAAGCAGATGCTGGTGATAGCTCACTATTACGCCACACGCTCAGCAATCAGGGGCATGGAGCAGCTGGTGTGTTATTTATTTATTTATATATTTGTAATGAATACTACATTGTAATAGTTGTTCATGTTGTAAACACTAATTAATGTTAAACTATTACATTGGAATAGCTTTTATTTTTATTTATATTAGTAATTTTAACTGGTTATTGGACCTGCACTCTTTCTTACTTTTGTTTGTTCAAAACTTTCTCTCACTGTCCCCCAAACCCAAAAAAACACACAACTCTCTCCACCCCAAAACGAACCAGATGACCATGCAAGCACACACTTTCACACAAGTAGCATTTACTCACATGCATTAACTCATTGTTTATGACTAGATTTAACAAACAAGATGATGACAAAATTATATTCTCTGTAAATTAGTCATAGCTAGCAGTAGCTCTGTAGACTTAAGTTGGCGCTCATAATTCAGTCCAGTCTTTAAAAAGGTCTGCTGTGAGTCAATTAATCTTGATGCTGAGCCTCATCTAGCAGTATTGTTTTTTTGTTTTTGGTGAATGGAGCTCATCTAGCAGTGTAAGTATGCTTACCTTCGTCAAAATGGTTAAAAAAAGTCAACTATACCGTCCTGAACCCTGAAAGGAAAAGAGAAGAAGAACTATAGCAGCCCAGCATCCTTGATTTGAAAGGAGAACCAGAACAACTGCTCTCCATCTTCGATGACCAGAAGTGTTATGTCAAGTCAAGTCAACTTTATTTATATAGCACTTTTTACAATAGACAGTGTCTCAAAGCAACTTTACAAAATACAGGACGAATAGATACAAAACCTCTGTTGAACAAGCCAAGGGTGACTGTGGCAAGGAAAACTCCCTAAAAATTACAGGAAGAAACCTTTAAAGGAACCAGACTCAACAGGGCCCATCCTTTTTGGGTAGTCCTTGTATGCAGTAATATTTGCACTTCAGTCCTGACTTCAATCCTTAACCTCGACGGGTTTCCATCAGAATGCCTTTGCGGTAGAACAATAAATAATGTAGTTAATAATATACAATGCTAGTTAACTAAAACTGTTTATAGAAAGTATTAGATTTTGGCAGCCCTAATTTTTACAGCATAACTAAAAGGGAAAGCGAGCCGGGAACAAGGTCACGAAGGACATTACAAGACATTACTGCCCACCTCCTCTACACATACCTGAGTGTAGACAGGACAGGAGCAGAACACCCAGGATCTGTGCTATTGTCTATACCAGGGGTCACCAACCTTTTTGAAACTGAGAGCTACATTTTGGATACCAACTAATACGAAGGGCTACCAGTTTGTAAAAAACACTTGTGAAATCACAAATTTATAACCTTTAATTACATGTAATTATGTAATTAAATACATAATACACGTTGGTGACCCCTGGTCTATACTGATGAAAAGCCTGAGAAAATAAATATGTTTAGACTTAAACATTGAGACTGTGTCTGAATCCTGAACAAAGGCAGGTAGATTTTTCCAAACTGTGAAGATTTGTAAGAAAATGCTCTTCCACCAACCGTGATCTTATTAATTCTAGGAACGATAAGTAAATCTGTACCTGTAGTAATTTATACGTTTACTCAGATATTGTGGCGCCAGACCACGTAGCGCTTTATAGGTTAGTAATAGTATTTTGTATTTAATGCGAAATTTACTTGGCAACCATGGTTAAGATGATAGAACAGGAGTAATATGATAACATTTTCTATTTTGAGTGAACGCTCGACCTGCTGCGTTTTGAACTAACTTGAGTTTGTTTGTAAATCTACCTCAGCATCCTGTAAGAAGAGCATTACAGTAATCTATCCGTGAAGTTATAAACGCATATATCAGCTTTTCGGCATCATTAACAAATAATATGTTTCTTATTTTGGACATTTTACGCAAATGCTATAAGGCAACTCTAGACATATTGTTATTGTGCGCATCAAATAGAGATCTGAATCTAGTGTGACACCTAAGTTTTTTACGTCAGAGCTGGGAATAACAGAGAAAGGGTTTAGGTTTAACACCAGGTTAAACAATTTGTCTAAACTTGCACGTTTAGAGCCAACAAGTAAAACCTCTGTTTTATCAAAATTAAGTGAAAGAATAATTTATGTCATTTACACAGTCTCCTATCTTAGTGATTTTGCCAGTATCTTTTGGTTTGGCTGATATATACAGCTGTGTGTCTTCTGCATAGCAGTGAAAATTTATGGCATGTTAATTATAATTTCTCATAGTGGAAGCATATAGAGCGTCAATAATAGCAGCCTAGTACTGACCCCTGTGGAACACCACACTTTACTTTTGTTGTTTGAGAGCATTTATTATTTACATACAGAAATTGAGAACGGTCAGTCAAATATGATTTGAACCAAAAGAGTGTGCGTCCTTTAACACCAACTGTTTTCTAGCCTTTCTAGTAAAATATTAAGATCAACCATATCAAACGCTGCACTAAGTTTTAATAGAACAAGAAAAGAGATATCTATTCAGAATACTTTAACAACTCGTTAACTACTCTAATTAGTGCGGTTTCAGTACTATGGTTGGGTCTAAATCCAGACAAAAGATCAAATTTGTTTTTTTATTCAGTGGTTTAATAGCAACACTTTTAAACAATTGCATTGGAATGCATTGATTAATGTAAGCAGGGGTTTTACAATAGCTGGTAGTACATCTTTATATAGATGAGTTGGTACAGGATTAAGTATACGCGATGATGATTTAATCAATGCATTTAGTTCATTTGGGAGATTGGATTAAAGGAATTTAGTTGGATTAACTCATTACTATTATCTTTACTATTCTCACCAATGCTGCTCAGAGTTAGGCCATACCTGACATTTCGAAGTGAAACACTGACTCTGAAGGTGTATTTTTTCTGTCTTATCATTAAAGAATTTTAAAAACTAATTGTTAATTTGAATGCTGTCTCAAAAAAAATCTAGGATTGTTTTAATTTTTTTCAGTTAAAAACAAATAATATAAAGATTTATCTTTGATAAGGGCTTGTTTATACTCAATTAGAGCATTTTTCCAAGCTTATACACTTCCAGAGTAGTGTGACGCCACTTGCATTCTAATTTTCGTGCTGCTTGTTTAAGTGCGTGTGATCATTGTACCATGGAGCAAGTTTTTTCACCCTAATCACTTTAGTTTTGAGTGGGGCTACATTATCTAAGGCTGTGCGCAGTGCGGTTTCTAGGTGATTAGTTGCCTGATATAGTTCTTTAGGTTCTGATGCTGATATATTTGGTAGTTTATATTATATATTCTGTTAGGCAGTTTATGAAGGCTGCTGCAGTTGCAGATGTAATAGGGCACTTTTATTTTTAAAACGATGTGGTTGCTGTATAATACTGGATAGGGACACTTCTCAAATTAGTAGGGAGTGGTCAGAAATTACATAATTCTGTGATAAAATTACAAGGTTGATTATGTTCATGCCATAAGTAAGAATTAAGTCTAAGGTATGTTTACAGCAGTGAGTGGGTCCCGTTACATATTGGGTAATGCCTAAGGGGAAAAAATGCTATTTTAAGTGGATTACACTTATCATCAAAATGAATATTGAAGTCACCAAAAATAAAGCTTTTTTAGTTGCTAAATTTAAAAGAACATCAGCAAATTCATTAAGAAATTCTGAGTAAGGACCAGGGGGTCGATAAACAGTAACCAGTTTAAACATGTTAGTTAGATGGACTTTTATCTGCTATGTCAGGGATAAGAACCTCAAACGAGTTTGTTATGGTTATTTCTCTTTTTATATATAATGCAAATGAAGGTATGACATTCTAGTAATATAAATAATGTGAGTATTAAACTAAAGATCTAAATCTATTGTTTGACCTAGGTTTTCTTTACATCTTGGCTGGCATTTACATTTGTTTTGGAGTTAAAACAAAATAAAACACGTTTTTACATTTACAATCCTCAATCTTACTATGTTAGCATTGACTCTGTCTTTACATATAATTTGAGTATATAAATTCAAATCTGACCCTTATGGAACATCGAATTTTACAGTTGTAGTTTTTTTAAGATTGAGAGTAATCAGTTTGTAGTCAGTTAAATATGATTTAAACCAAGTGTGTGTGAGTCTCTTACTGCATGATCAACAGTATAAAATAAGTAAGTTTATAAGATTTCAAACGATGGGGAAATAATTTAAGATGTCACAATGAAAGAGTATAATGTTCGTCTGCATTATTAGACCAAACATCAGAACTATAACAGAAAATAACCTCACTTTTTGGACCAACTATCTCACTAGCTTCCTGGAAACACTAGAATCACATGTGCCAGTCGTTTGAAATGATCAACAACAATGGTAAAGATACTCAATAATTAGTCATTTGACACTTTGATTTGTTTTTTTTCTTTTGGGCTGGGGGGTTAGCTAAAGCTTTGAATAACCAATTATTTCAGTTAAATTATTTTAAATATATTGCCTGCTCAAAATCTTTTGTCTTTTGTTCGCATATTTTCTTTTAGCATTGTATTCTATTCAGATCTAATGTACCATCTTTTATAAATTTAAACAACTTATGTATATGATCTGTTGTAATTTGTGTGTGGCTCAGAGTACTTTGATGGCCAAAATCACCATTTCGTTGCTCCGGCACACAGACCTCATTCCAGCAGACAAGGCCTTTTATGAGGCCGGCCTGGCAGCTAAGGTTAGTAAAATAAGCTCACAATTGTAATAGAGACATGTAGAAATTACAGTTATTATTGTTGCTGTTTTGGTTATTAGTTAAATGTCATATACATTGTCACTTACATTGCTAAAATATTTTTTGCAGACTATTGGATCAGACGGGATGGCATTTATTTTCCTCAACCGCTTTTTGGATTTGGCTGATGTAAATTAAGTTTAAGATTTATGCATGAACAAACTGCTACGGTCAGATCATGAAAGTATTTATAGACGTTTTGACTGAAAAGAGTGACTTGAAGTATAATTGTCAAACCTATATGAAATATTTTTATTTTTGATCTTTTCACATGAGGGATCGCTTTTCTAGGATTGTCGCTTACTTTAATGGCCAAAAAGCTAAAACGGTAATCACATAACTCCTCCAAGATGATCATATAGAATTTTAATCACCTTTGCTTCGCTGATTGCATCCAACACCGGCATTCAATCTCTTTCATGTGTCATTAAAGGTACTGTCACTTTCTTAATGGCATGTAATCTCAAAATCTGAAAATGATTTGGATGCTAAAATATGCATTGTTATATTCAAAATTGGATCTCTCTGTAGTTTAAACTGCTCACTTTTTTTGGTTCACAGGTTACCCTGAACTTCAAAATAAAATATATTGTTAACACTATTGTATAGTGTTTTTACATATTTTAACGGCCTCTATAATTATTTGTTTGCTCATAACCTTTATTACTTTTCTATGCCAACAAAAATTTTATGACAGACAAATCCATGACAGAATGCAAGTCAGGATGTCTGAATACTTTCTGAATCTATTGTATTACTCTATTTCAGTTTGTCAATGCTTTTATAATTGTTATCATTTTGACAGTAAAATACATACATGGTCATATCTTAGGGAATTGATGAGGGTTCACTGGATACCTTAGACCATACAGATTTCCAGGGCACAGATATTCCTTTTGAAGTACCTCTTCCATCCAAACTCCATGTCACTGTAAGAAGTTTTTATGTTATTTAATCACATTTGATGCATCAGAAAAATAATAATAGACAGTTGCATATTGTAAACAACATTATGTATGTCTTGATATGAAGACTGTAACCATATTGGACAGGTGGATAAGAGAGAGGAGGTCAGGGATTGGGTTTTGACCATGTCAATGGACCAGCGGGTAGAGCCAGTGCTTCCTAGAGATGAGAGGGGCTCATATGAGGCTTCACTGATTGCATCCAACACCGGCATTCAATATCTTCCATGTGTCATTACAGGTACTGTCAATTTCTTAATGACATAAAATCTCAAAATCAGAAAATGATCTGGATGCTAAAATATGCATTGTTATATTCAAAATGGGATCTCTCCGTAGATTAAACTGCTCACTTTTTCTGGTTTACAGGTTACCCTGTACTTCAAAATAAAATTGAGTTTGGAGCACCAGAGATGGCAGCCAACAAGGATGACTGGAATAAATTCCTGCTGGCTGCCAAGGTAAAATATATTTTTTATTGTTCATTTTTGAAATTGAGAATGGATTAAGAAAAACAGCTTGGCACTTTGGAGGCGTTATCTATCATAAATAATGCATTAGGACATATGCCAGCCAGATAGTTTGCTAGTATTAGTTCATTTATAATTAGGTCCGTTATGTGACGGAAAATTTTGGGATTTAGGCAAAAATGTTTACGTGTTTAAAAAGATGCTAAATTCATTAAAATTTCTCCCATGTATTTACTCAATTAACCTTTCACAAAATATCAATCTAGTTTTTTTGTTGATGAATGTCGAAATATTGACTTCATTATTATTCAATAAACTTCTTCATATATATTTTTTGTCCAATTTGGCATAATGTTCAAGTGTTTGTACTCCTTTACAAAAAAGTGAGGTATTGAATTTGTTTTAACTTATTTTTTATAACAAACTAACATCGTTGGATGATTTTATGAAATATCATCTGATGCAAATATTTTTTTAATTCTTTTTTAACGGCTATAATGTAGATGCATAATGTGTGGTATGACCTCAAACATATAAATAATAAAATTAGACAATTCTCTCTCTTTGAATTTACACTAATATATATCATGTGGTTTATATTACTACATACTACTAAAATATCAGTGTGCCATTATCGTGTGTGTGTGTGCGTGCGTGCGTGCGTGCGCGCGCACATCCCAGACGAGAAATTTATATCAATTGGAATACCCCCATCTCAGGATTGAGTAATACAATTTATATCCCTTTTAAACCTTTTTGTTTCCTTTTAGGCCACTCACATGCCCAGCCCAGAGTGTCAGGATGTTTTAAGGTTCATATCCCAGTGGTGTGGAGGGCTTCCATCAGCTAGCTTCTCATTCCCTTAACAAGGCGGTTGTTAATTATTGTGTTCAACTTTTTTAAGTGAGTCATTTGTCAGTTGTGATACATTTTTAAATTTACCCTACTTACCTCATTATTACATTGTTTTTTTTTTTGCTTGCTTTAGTTTTTTGCATTGCTTTATTACTCTGTTTACTTCTCTATTTACCCCTCTATTACCTTTTATTCAGACACTTTGCTCCATGGTGGTTTGCTTTATGCTGTTGTCTTGATGCTGTTGTCTTTATGCTGATAAATGTCTTGTTTATGTACTCTAATAAAGTAATTTTAAAAACTGCTTTATATATACATTTTGAAGTGATAAAAAGTTGTTTAATCATAATATAAAAATGTAAAAACTAAATACTAAAATGGTTTTGCCCATTCTGTCTATTTAAACTGTTTAAATTGTGGTAGTATAACATGTAATTGCCTAACCAATTAGACAAGTTAACTTCCTTTATTTAACTTTGTGTAAATTTCTTTTAGAAGCAGCCAAATATCAATTTGCTGTTTTAGACATCAAGCCCCACGTAGGTTTTTTCCAGTTACGTAGGTGTTCCAGTTCTATTTCAATATGGTTATGTTTTCTACAAAAACATTTATGTACATAATGTATAATCAGTATGGATAATGATAAACCACTGCATCTTCCAACGCCATTTCAATATCTGCAATGGTAGTCACCGTCTTTTCTTCCCTCAACTATCAGGGTACCACCAAGTAGCACCACTTATCAACAAAAATATTTTCTCAAGACAACTATATTAAATTAACATTTAGCATCTTACTATTTTTGGCAGATTTTAATCCAAAATATTTTTGCTTTGTCTGTGTCTGTTTCTGTAGTCAATTCAACTGTACAATAAAATATATTTTGAATACAACTACAACAAAAACTAATAATAATACTTTTTTATCTGTTTAATCCTTATCATTTTGAATTTGGTTTAGAATTTCTTAAACTACGAAAAAGGTTTTTTAATATTTTTGTTTGCCCTTTAAAAAAGAAATGTGAGAATAATCCTTTTCAGTATTCATCTTTTCATCAAAGGGTACTAGTATATCTGCTCCATACAAATATTGTTGTGGGTGAAATATTCACTTATAAAACTACTCGTGGCTTGGTCAGGATTACACAGAAATGCTTATTGCTTCAACTGTTCACTCAAGTAGACCACTCGGTAAGGAAAATGAGAACTCAGCTTCTTCAAGCAAGAGGATTAATCATCAGAGAGAGGCTTGTCAGAAGGGTCTTTGCAGACGATGAGAAAGAATTAACAGACAAACAAACCCTAACATACTACGGGGAATATGAGGGTGATAAAATATGTATGGGCCAAAATGAAAGACGCATTGACTTTGTAGTCACAGAGGTTCTTGCAGCTGAAGGCTACAGTGGCTAAATTGTTGGATGGTCCATTGTGCCAAAAACACAACTGATTTTGAGGTATACTAGAACAGTGTTACCATTGTACAGAAATTGAAACATTTTAGCAAGCTCAAGGCAATGAGTAAATACAAAGTTCCGTTTTTATTAAAGGAAATATTACAAGGATGCTTTAAAAAGTTGTATTCATAGCGTTTATATTTTTTAATCAAATGGTTTGTTTTCTAGAATATAAACGGCCAGTCAGCGACCCCACGGCTGAATCTCCACTCCGGGAGATGGCGGTAATGCACTGTGTAAACTGTCCGCCAACTGCCATAAAACAAAAATAGAAGAAGAAAAGGCGAAACTGTCGAAGACAAAATATGTGCAAATTGAATCGCTGATCGCTTAGCCATACATGTTGTAGGTTACTATTTATATCAACAGGGTGGCATGAACTAACTGTTGGTCAGAAAACGCTCATGGTCGACCGCTTTGGTTGTTTTGCTAATCGTTTGTTTATGAACGCGAGCACCGGAATTTAGTGAAACTCCTCGTTTTTTGAAACTGTAGAAACCAGTCATTGTGTGACAGGCCTTGACGCGCGTGTTAAGTCCACGCTATTTGTAGGTGTTAATAAGGTAGGCACTTAGAACTAAGCTTTGCACACTCGTTACGTAAGCTATATCGAATACACATATACATCGAATTAGTTGTGTGGTATAACGACATTGCTAATGGACTCTGTTTTGATCCGAAATAAGAAATAAAAAAAATCTGGGTACTTAAATTAAGATTGGGGAAATAATCGCTGAGTATTGTAAATCATATGTAATGAATCCGTGTAACACATGTTTATTGCATCCAAATAAATTAATAAAACATTTATGTTTTGGCGTTTAACGGTTATTGTAATGACGTGCTACTGTTTTTGTTCTAGTGCTTCTAACCGTTAAATTAAGCTTTGATATAAACCAAATGAAGGAAAACAAAGAGAATGCCACTCCTGTTATATGCTCAAGCACGCTGGAGCACATAAAGCCTTGTTGGTACTGGGATAAAAAGGATTTGGCACATACTCCATCCCAGTCGGAGGGTCTGGATCCGGCCACCGAGGCGCGATACCGCAGAGAAGGAGCCAGGTTCATTTTCGATGTGGGAACTCGACTGGGACTGTATCCTTTAACATTCAAGGCGTTTTATTTTTTGTAAGAAACTATGTTGTATTTGATTAAGTTGAACCGAAACTGAATTGTTTCTCGTCGTGTTGTTTCTTGACCTTCTTTATTAGACATTATGATACCTTGGCTACTGGGATTACATATTTCCACCGCTTTTACATGTTTCACTCTTTTAAGCAGTTCCCAAGATATGTAAGTATAATTTTGAAATGCAGTCCCCTCGAAAATATTGTGTAATAAATCAATAACATAATAATAATTTGTAATAATCTATGATACATACACTAAAGGGTTTAAGTCTGGAAATTAATTAGACCAGGGTAAACTCTTCTAAATCTTGGTGGGTAAACAGGTTACCTTCAGAATGCCTTTGGGGTAGAACGATAGAGAATGTACTTAATAATGTACAATACTAGTTTACGAAAGCAGTTTACATAGTTTTAGACTTCGGCAGCACTAATTATTACAGCACAACTAAAAGTGATAGCAAACTGGTAACAAGGTCAAGAAGGCTATTACTGGACATCAGCATTACCCACTCTTGAGCGATCAGCCAGGACAGGCAGAACGACGGCAACCCTGATCACCATACGTTTCTATTAATATTAAGAAGAGTATTAAATTGAGAGCGGTCAGTCAAATACGATTTGAACCAAGAGGGTTCGGTCTTTTACCACCCACTGAATTTTTTAGCCTCTCCAGTAAAATATTATGCTCAACCATATCAAATGCTGCACTTAGACCTATTTAAACAATAAAAAAGGCACATCCATTCTCGGAAGACATTAACAACTCGTTAACCACTCTAATTGATGCGGTTTCGGTACTATGGTTGGGTCTAAATCCAGATAGACTTTTTTTGAATATTTTCAAATAAGAGCATAACAGTTTGGTGCAGGATCAATTATGTATGATGATATTGATAATTTAATCAAAACATTTAATTCTTTTTGGGAGCTTGGCTTAAAGGAATTTAGTTGGAAATAATTTTTACTATTATTAATTCCCCTAACTAAGGCAAAATGTTCTAAGGGTTATGCAACCAGGCCCTATGAATAAATAAGGGTTGTACCGGATATCCGATTTGCCTGTCCAATCCGGTTCTGGTCGGAAATTTAGACAACGTGTCTGATGTTGAACCATATAATTTTCGATTGTTAATAGTTACATGATCAGTTCAGTTTCTGTTCAGGAGTTTCTGTTGGTCCTGTAATTTGTAAAGTTGCTTTCAGACAATGTCTATTGTAAAACAAGTGCTATACAAATAAAGTTGACCTGACTTTTTGAACAAAATACGAATTGGAATACGAAAAAGAAAAGTTTTCACAGCACGCATGGCTGCTCGTGCACATTGGGTCCGTGTGCGCGTTCAAAAGTGCATAAGATGTACGCACAAATGTGGAAATGTTTCAGATGCTACAAGACTACAGATGCTGCAAAATAGAAACTCAGTCACTTCTCAAAAAAAAACTTCATGACCTTAATGCATTGTATAAATATTTATTTACGTAAATTACATAAATCTACATGAGGTTTTTGGCATGTTGTTAAATGTTAGCATGATAAATGTGTATTTGTATCGCAAAGTTTGGCATATAAATCAGCCTTACAATACAGACAGTACCACCTATGTATCATCTCCAATAAACGGTTTTAACCAGCTTTTAAATTCAGGTTTTAATTGATCAATATCTATCTAACATGTACGACAGTGTATTAAAGCCACTAAATTTTTAAAGTTTCACTTGCAGGTCGTTTTTGGTTTGGTCAAAAGAGATTGAGTTGTTCACACAGTTTTTTTTGTATTTAAGTTATAAAATATTATACTTCATAAGAAAAGTACCAATACCCCCAGTCATTTCACGCTGATGACTTATTGTTATAATTTGTTAGTAATAGTGAACAAATAATTGTACAAAGCAATCTAAGCAAAAACTTCTCAAAGCAACATTAAGATCAGTCAGATCTTAATATTATTGAGCCTGCATAACGTAGTCCTGTGCTGGACTTGTATATGTCATTCCCAAAACAAATTGACGCCGTATTCGCTGCAAAAGGAGGTCTAAAAACAGGTGTTTCCTAACCCCTATATAATGAGGTACTATAACAAAATATATCTGAGCATCAACTATCCCGTTCCGGCAGGATAGTGATATACGATATCTGAATCACTATCCTGTCAGAACCTGGATATTAATTATTTTATTCCTCTAGGTTACTGGAGCATGTTGCCTTTTTTTAGCTGGAAAAGTTGAAGAAACTCCAAAGAAGTGTAAAGACATTATCAAAACAGCCCGAAGTCTTCTCAATGATGCGCAGTTTGCCCAATTTGGGGACGATCCAAAGGTAAATACTACTGCAGTTTTGGAATTGTAGCTCTTTAAAGCAAAATATGTTCATAACACCAAATAAATTAATTTGTTGTAGTATCAAAACGGTACTGAAAAGTGATGTAATACTATTAAATTTTGTTCGGTCCATCATTTTTAGACACCATTATATGCTTTTCCTGGAAGTGGGTAATGTTGTCGCCGAAGGTGTGGAGTTTGCCTGTTTTTCTAATGTCTTTGGACAATGTCTAATTTGAGACACTTAACTGTGACCTGTATCTTGCATGGACCAGCCTATTATTGTGCCAGTTCCAAGTCCAAGAAGAAATCAACTTCCTGCTATTTTGTTCTTGTTTGAACTATTCACTAATCCTTTCCAATTTAGCTTCAGGTATGTCTGAAGTTTATTCCTACAAAACACTGATATTTTTCACAAACCTTTAATCAAAGTTCCAAAATGCCAAACAGTTTGAAAATGGCTGACTTTTTGTTTGGCGAAGTCTCCTGAATCTATATTCAAAATGTGTGTTGGTGTCATTTATGATCCTACCAAAAGCTCATAAAGTCATCATTGTAGTGTATTATTTAATGCTACATCTTAAGTAACTCGATTACCTTCCATTACGACAAATATTGAGTAATCGACTAAGCCACTGGTTTTCAACCCACAGCTTGGGATTCAACAATGCAGGTTTCCCAGTATGCTGTGGTTCAAGTTCAGGAGTTCTGTTGAGCAGAGCCTGTACAAACCAATACTGGAAATGTGCTTCAGTTTCCGGTTTATCGTTCTTCAAAGCTTCGTGGAGAAAGTTTGAGGCAACCAGGATAAAAATAGTATTTCATGTTCAGTGCAAGGCTCAGTGCAACAAGGTCTGACACACACTAACCAAAGAGTCTAGTATTGCTAAATGACTAAGAAGCTGTGTTTTTATTTCTCAGTGTAGTCAATGACCTGGCCTCAGTGTGCAGAGGACTTTGAGAAATCACCAATCATAGGAACATTACGCCATCAATTAGCAAACCCAGATCTTGTCAACAATCTCATTGACTGTTTTTTGCAGGTTTAAAAGTAGCCACTTCACGTCCTTCAATTCACCCATCCTTCAATTCATCCCATTCTTATTCACCCATGGGAACATCAGGTGTTCCCATCACATCCATGGCCACACGTGTTTAAAACTAATTGTATAAACAGCGAACTCTTACAAACTTCTTTGAATGAATGGGTAGCTGTTATAGGATGTCACCTGTCAATGACATGGATGGCTGGTGTGGATTAACATGTTGTCCAACATCAGTATGTGAGCTCACAAATGCACTTTTGAATGAATTGTCAAAAATCTCCATAAACACACTTCTGAACCTTGTGGACAGACTTCCCAGAAGAGTTTAAGTTGTTCTAGCTGGACCAGACTAACATCATATTGAACCATGTGGATTAAAAATGGCGTATCACTTAAGATTATATGTGAGTCAAGGCAAATGAATAAATACTTTTGGCAATATATTGTATACAGATAAACACAAAAAATAAAGGTAACACTCAAATAACACATCCTAGATCTGAATGAATGAAATATTCTCATTGAATACTTTGTTCTGTACAAAGTTGAAT
>JAOUQU010099105.1:0-15853 GCA_028566735.1 Ammoglanis amapaensis
CGACTATTAGTCGATTAGTTGAAGTAAATGACGACCTCTGGTCGACCAACAAAATCCTTGGTTGTGGACAGCCCTACAAATTTCCTAAACATATTGCAAATATATGAATGACAATGTAAAAATGTAGGTGGAGTATCCCAAACTTTTTTTAAAACCCAGTTCCCATATATTACAATACAATTGTATTCAACCCTTTGGTGCTCTGCGCACCGCTACCAATCTCCAGAGTTTCTCTGCAGTATTTTTTTACGAAGTTAGTTGCCAGATCTTTCTCCAACCCATAGAGCTCTACAAACACTCCAGTCCCTGAGTGCTCATCATGCACTCAGAATTAATCGCCCTACATAACAGAATCATGAACCGCCTCCCTTCCCAGTTGAGTCCTCACAAGTGGACCGGGCTTCCAAAAATGACAAGCCAGAACGCCACATCCCTCTTCCACACCTGACATCGCACAAGGATCTCATGTACTTGTGTAATTGCACCAGAGCGTATCTGAGTGAGCGGGGGCGTCTCATTTCGCCAAGTGTTCCCGAGCCCCCCTTTTCCATCCAATATGTTAAGCTCTCCAAAATGTCAGTGGGCTGCCAAAAAGAAGCTGAAAGAGGTATGTGAGAGGGGACACGAAAGTGGAGCAACCTCCTCAAACAGATTACAGGAGGAGCATTAGATGAGGATTATGGCTTCATTCGAGAATAGACCGGATCAGGGACACGCTTCTTTTTTGGATATGGGGATTTTTTGGGCATTTAGAAAATACCAGTCACCTTCACAATTATAGAAAACGTGTGATGATGCAGTGATCTGGTTTAGGACTTTATGACCTGCATATCATGCATTGCTTCAGGTACGCCAGTAAATTCGTTCATGTGTCCTGATCGGTGAGTGAGTGGAACACAACGATCCCTTTGAAAGATTTTCCCAGAGGTACGATGTTACTAAATGCCAATTTATATTCCTGTGTCCAAACGCTGCCATTGTGGTGGAGAACCCTTGCATCAACACGACCCACTCTTCCACAGAACATTAGCATCGGGTATATATACACGACCCCCTTAAAGAGCCTGTGCGTTGTATATAGTTGTTTATTAGCTGAAGTCTATCATGCTTATGACAAAAGAGGATAGAATGTTACTTTTGGCACAGGATCATTTACAAAATCTCCTCACATGAACCTGCCTTTGCTCCGTGTGTGCATCAGTGAGCCTTTGCCACATGACTCGATATACTGGTCAATAAAGACCAGGGACAGTAGTAGATGCTCTGATCCAGTTGTCTAGACCTTACAATACTAATCTTGCTCATATATTTATGCTGCTTTTAAATATCAATGTTTAATAAATCATCAATGATCAAGAAGGTTCTGTGTTTGTTTCCCCAATATAAGAAGTTTAAATATTTTTCATGTTTCCAATCAAATGCTCTGATTTTCACCCACAGTTGAAAGATCTGAATTCAGGTTTATTGAAGAGAATTAAAAGCCATTAAGTGGGAATTAATAAATGAACAAGCAACCCGAGGAACTAAAGTGCAACTAACAAACGATAAATAAAAAATAAGAAACAAGACATGGTATAAAGAGGTGAAGGTGAATGCATGGTCAGCCAAATACATGTCATTCTCTTTTTGCTATTCTGACGGAACATTGTGAAATACTGAGTGACGTTGCTGTCCAATATCATTTGTGGTTCGATGAACATAAATCAAAATGGTGACTGGCCAAAAATAATTCGGATGAGAGTCTCAAGTCAAAAAAAATGGTAGCTTATTTGGATGCACTGACATTTTTAACACATTATATCAAATCTGCAAGATGGAGGCTTATAAGGACAGCGGAGTGGGAGCCAGTTAAGTTCCTCATAAGTGATGCAATAATGAATGAATGCAGATAAATTTATCTTGAGAAAATGCAGTCGGACTTTACAGACGCGTCGTCAGGAGTTTGTTAGAATTTAAAAAACAATTTTCACCGCTGTGCTTTGACCCATGTAAGAATTATGGTTCCACATTTTAACCTAATCTGTGAAACATGCAAACAAACATTTACACACACTAGTGAACATACACTAGGGGGCAGCACTGAACACATGTGGGACATGGTGGGTAGCTTTAGCCACGGCGCCCGGGGAACAGCTCGGTGTTAAATGCCTTGCTTAAGGTCACTTTATTCGTGACCTTGGTCGTCTTTGTGAATCGAACCGGCAACCATCCGATCACAAGACATGGCTCACCTCAACTAGCGTGGTGAACATCGGTAAAAAATGAAACACAACCAAATACGTTAACTTGATCTGCTAAGTAAACTAAATGACAACAAAAGAAAAAAAAGATTATTGTAAACCAGGGGTCACCAACGTGGTGCCAGGTTGCCCGAAAGGACCACATGAGTCGCCCTCGGGCCTGTTCTAAAAATAACTCATTATAGTGACACTTACCAGTGAGCTGCATAAAATTTTTTTTTGTCGCAATTCTTTTTTAAATCACACTTGCATCGGTGTAATTTAGAAATTACAATATAAAAAGCAGCATCTTCACATAGATGAATATCATTAATTATTAATATGAACATGTCATTAAAGGTTATAAATTTGTGATTTTAAAAGTGTGTATCAAACTGGTAGCCATTCACATTTGTTGGTACCCAAAAAGTAGCTATTAGTTTCAAAAAGGTTGGTGTCCCCTGTTGTAAATGTTATATAACGAATGCAAGAAAGACAGAAAGCGAAATCTCGAGACAATTCTGAAAGAAAAAACTTAAGTTTTAGATAATTAGGGAATCTGATCATTTCAGAAAGCGTAATCGCACCTCGCGGCTGAGGGACCCGCCATCATTCTGGTTCTTCTTTAAATGCTAGAGTAAAAGAGACAGTTCGACCAAAGTGTAGAATAACACGTAGAGAGCTAAAGCTCCAGGCATGTAATCACACGGGGAAAGCAAGAAAAAGATTTTGTGTATGAGAAATCATTTCACAAACTCTGAAAATATGATCCAGCTATTTCCACAGTGGGAAAACAACATGCTGGCAGTTCTATCCCGAATAACTTATTTAAAGTATTTAAACTTCACATGGATGAAATTACTGTAATATAATATTAATCAGAGTATAACTAAAGACTTACAGATATACAATGATATTGTACATAAGATATTTCTGAATAATAATTAATAACTACAGTAATAATTAGTCTATCACGACTTGTTAAAACAGGATTTGAACCCCAGCTCTGAATGCGACAGCATGTACAGTAAACATGCTCACTCGTGATACCTCAAATCACGATGACATTCTAAAGGGCAGATCCAAGTATGACTAGGATTCATCTGAGAGGTAAATACATTTTGATTCTGTTTCTTTTCTTTTGTCTTAATTTAAGAATGAGCAAGACCTCAGTGCGGTGTCACTTGTTGCCATAATTGTAATTCCGCTAGTATAAAGGAGCTCGGTTTCCCCTCTGCATCCCCATGGCATATACCATATACCACCTCAGATTCACAATGTCTCTAGGTTCAATCCCCGTCTGTCCTGAAACTCTTTTGTTGCTTATCTTGCTTGTGTTCTCTCTCTCTGTGTTTCTTTTTCTATTTTCAGACAAGACTGAGAGTAAGGAGTATCTGGCAGTGCGCGGTGAATAACCACAAACCACCACACACACCCTCTTAGTGAATTGCGGCAGAGGGTTTGTCAAACGCACCTTTGGCCAAGCGTCGTCATCCTTGGATGCCAGCGATGAAAATGATGTTCAAATCCCCCCGACTCCATCCGCTAGTTCAATTGTTTATTTCATTTCTGTTGCGCCGTGATACACAGGTGAACTAATCAATACAAAGCTTTTGGTTTTGTGTTCCATAAAAAGTGAATTCCTGCATCCTTGTGTTCGCCTGTGTTCAAATAGTAACGCAACTTACTACTATAGTTATATTACTACTTTGACAACTATTATTGTACTTCTTATACTAATACTAAAAATAACCCTACAGTTACTACTAATCAAATTAATAATAATACTACAGTTGTTTCCGTTGCAGGTACTAATATTACTAATAATTATAAAACAAATAACAACAGTGCTACTTTTACTGCAGCTTCTGCAGTATTACTGCTTCTATTACAGATACTAGTACTACTATTACAGGTAATACAATTATTTAAAACAAACGGCAGTTGTTTGCATTATAACTATCATTACTGCTAATAATATTACTATTATTATGTACTACTAATTGACTAATAATAATGATAACAATAGTGGTGGTGCTTTTCTGCTTTTTTATTGCATCTCATTGCAGTACTATCATTATTACTGATACTAATTATAGCACTGCTACGTTTACCACTATTAATTCAACTACAACTACTTCTAATAATTGATTTCTATAAAATAAATAAATAATAATAAATAAATAAATAATAAATAAAAATAAATAAAATAAATAAAATTCTATAAAACGTGTTCACTGAAGTCTTGCGTATTATCAGTTCCGCTCACAGACTCCCCGAGAATTAAAAATACATTCGAAAAGCCAACACCAGCAGAATGCCTTTGGGGAAAGAATAATGCACGGAGATGAAAGACAATGAGCAGAGAGAGAAAAAGAAAAGCAGCACTATCCCCAGCACCTACGTGGTCGATGACCAGTCAATAAAGTGTCACTTTCTGCAGGCTAAGAATGCAAAAGCAGAGATTCATGGATGGAATCGGAGTGGCTTTGAGGCTATACTGAATGCATGACGCGTTAGAAGTCGTGGTGCTCGGCGCCTGTCCTGCTGCACTCCTCACATTAGCTTGCCTTTCGCCCTGGAGGGGGAGGTAGAACATCACGATCCCTGTTTTATACCGAGCTTTATAGATGTGAACACACACGGCTATTAAAAGGTCAATGAACAATGAGAGCTGGTGAATAAGGGAGGAGAAGCTCCTGAGAGTTTTTTTTTATTAGGTTTCAGATTTTGAGTGTTTAGCCAACTGCAATTACTTTTCCAATCCCTGTAGAGGTCAGGAGCTGCTCACTCTAATGCTAGATAATACAGGGGTGGGGGGTCTCAGATCACTGACTCATCAGCTTGTGGCTCATCACTGAAGTCTACACCCAAAGTACCTCGCCGAGGACCTCACACTCAACCTGATAATAGATCCAATCTGTGCCACATGCTATTACTCATTGTGTAATGTGTACACATTCTTAATTTGCATTTACCAAAGGCTAAAACGTGTGCAACGGTGGCTTCTGGGTAGCACTGTGACCTCACAGTATAAACGTCTTGGGTTTGACTCCCCGATAGAGAAATCTTTCTCTGTGGTCTGTACATGTTTGTCCTGAGTCTGACTTGAATTTCGGTTTGATCTGTTATATGGAAGTTTAGGTTGAGCACTAGTATTTGAAAAGTTGCAGGTTCAAGCCCCACCACTGTCAGGTTGTCACTGTTGGGCCCTTGAACTAACAAACTCAAGGTAGTACCACTATGATCATCATGTAGAAAATCTTTCTTTCCTTAAAGGGGCACTTTCTGAATCTTTCTGCCCCTCTTGGGGTCTGTAGGGTAAAAGCCTACAAGTTGCAAGTTGGTGAGCACATCGTACCCTTTATTTAGGAACACCTTCCAGGGTCACTCCACCAATAGAGATAAAAATAGAGCCCTGGCTTTCGGAAATGAACGTCTTTCAAAACACAACACACAGCTAAACGCTCAGATTGTTGCTGTAAATCTGTTGGATACACACATTTTATTTCATAAAAGTCAGTTTAAATATAATACTACTTATTTGACTAAGTTTAAATAATTATGGGAAGTACCTAAAATTGAACAGAAGAAACATAAACCTAACATAAACCTTAATACTGTGTTTTGGTAAAATGTTTCTATATGAGAACATCTCTTGGCTGAATTATTAAATCCTACACAGACCTATAAATAAACATTATTCTACCATTGTGGAACAAAAAGTAAATAAACTATAAATATATTGTGCTTCTGTGAAAAGTGCTTTTAAAAGAGACATTGGATTATACACTACAGTCACTGAAGTACAAAAGTCTTTATGATGGGGAACATTTGCTCCAGGCCTGTAGAGGGAGCTCATTTTCTAAAGCGAATTGAGACAGAACAGAGTTGTTCCAGCACTGTTGGTGATGGTCTTTGTTAGTGAGCTCTTCTAATCTCTATGGCTTTGGATTTTAGCAAAAGAATGAGTCAGCATCGCTGTAGGAACACCAGAGCTGTTTTCTTCAGATAAATCGTCTCAGCTGAGGCCTGAAGTGCCAAAAGCTGAAGGTCACAGGCCGGATTTGTTTGGAAACATCGACCAGCGTTTTTGTGAGATGTTTGTATGACATACCGTGACAAGTCAAGTTGAAGACTAAGAATTGATCCTATGAAATATATTTCCTTCATATTCCACTATTAGGTATATTTGGGAGTACTTTGTCATGCTCTTATCACACAAAGAACTCAGCGGTCAATCCTTACACTTGTTGGTCCAATGATCCTTTAGAGCTCTACACACGAAACCTTTAAAGCTGTCTCTCCCTGGAGAACGCTTTTCTATCCATATTTAACCACTGCCCAGAGAACCGAGCCAAAATTAAACCCTGGCCTTTAACACTGCGGGCCCATGGGAGCTTTTAATGTCAAAGAGTCAATATCGTGTGCAAACAAATAACACCATCGCCAACAGTTTTCCTCAGAACAGTGCTACAATTAAAACCCAACCACGTCGTTTTCACACACAGTCTGAATACGTTGGCTTGTACCTGGGATCGATTCAGAGCTTGTTTGGGGGAGGAGTGTAAGGGTGTGTGTGTGTGTGTATGGGGGGGGGGGGAGGTGGCGGCACAGCAGGGTTGTGTTCATGCAGAACTAATGCAGCTGAATCCCTGTGAATCAGAGAGACCAGAATTCCACAGTCTGGTAAAGGTGCTAGCATGAATAGGGTAAGAAAGCAGAGTCATAACACTTTATTATGAGCTCTTTGGAAGAGGCTGGAAGACTCTCCCACGCCAATGGTGTCAAGTGGACGGGAATAAAATGGAAATACCAGTCCAAGGTTGGGATTGTATTTGGAGGATGGGGTCATGGGCAGGAGTTGGGGTTGGTTGGGCATATCTCCTGCACTTTCCAAAAACAATGTTACGAAATTTTCATCGAGTTTTTGAAATGAAACAGGTCAAGCACTATGACCAAGCGAAAAACGGGCGCTCAAGCTGAATCCTTTTAGAACGCCCACAAGCTCAGCGGTTTCTTGTCAACGTGTGATTGGCCGTCCCCACTGTGACTCCATCTGGTTGTAAACAGCGTGTGAATGTGTGGTAATTATTTAATCATAACATATTATGATTTGATGAAATTTGATGAAAGAGTTAACCCTTCTGTGGTTTGGGTCTCTGTACTCACACATGCCTGTTATGATGGGCAGCCTTAGCCACGGCGCCTGGGGACCATTTAGGGTTTCAGTGCCTTAGTCAAGGACATTTCAGTCATGACCTGTTGACTCAAACTCATCAATCAAACCGGTAACCTTCTGATCACAAGCCTATTTCTTCAACCACTAGGCCATGGCAATCACACTAAATAAAGGGAAAGATTTGATTCCTCTTTTCCTGCCAGGCAGTGCCATCTGTGATGTAAAATCCATATTCCATAAAAATCCATATTCTATCGCCACCATCGAGTTGCCTCGACCGACCAGGAGCAGCAAGGACCTTTGAACTGGAAAGATTTTCCACTATACCACCCGGGCACCTTGCATTCTTTTCAAACTGCAAAATAATGACCTCTATAAAGAAATCGCTGAGCACACATTACTAAGAGTAAGGATGAATGGTTAAAGAAAACTTTCATATAGAGACTTTGCAAATCTAGATAATGCTTATTTTAATTTGGATATGGTACTTGCACAAGTCAGCAAAAAGAAGAATCCGGCCCCCGAGGCGGTTCCACAAAGTTCTCCAACTCGGATTGATCTCAAAACATAAGATGTGGCGTCCTTCCCGAACGATCTGAAGTGTTGCTGTGCGCTGCTGTGCTACGTCCTTCTCCACCTGCCATGTTGACTAAAGCGTTTCGGCTTTGGAAAGCTCACCGGCTGACGAACCAACGGCCCAGAGGAGCTCGTCTTCTCTAGAATGTGCAACTTTCTTTGCGGATCACACAAACCTGCTGACCTCTGTGGAGTTTGCATACACGTCCCGAGGTAAACGAAGCTTTCAGGAGCTAAAGCACGGTGTGTAAACAAACAAGCTCCTCTGATGGTTACATTTCAAAACGCTGAGCTTGCCATCTCCAGGGATTCTACTTTTAGCAGGCTAAAAGTAATTCGGCGGCTTCTGTGTTTTTAGATACTACAAAGCCTGGTACACAAGCGCACGCCCGGGTGCCACATCGATGCTCGGACGAGTGCTTATTTAGGCGGCTCGGGTGTGGTGTTAATGTACTACACTAGCCGACGACTGCTGAGACTGAAAATCATAAGGACAGTCAGGGACAATGCAGACACAATTATAGAATGGGTCGTGCCAGAGGGAGGGCGTTTCGACTGGATTCAAGCTCGTCGCTGCTGTGCGTTTAAGACGCCAGCAAGGACGGTGAAAAGACCAGCGGGGGCTTAGTCAGACCCCTGAAGTTGACTAAATCTAAGAAGCATGTGTATCGGAAGGAATGCATGCTAGTATACAGCTGTTGCAAACCAGTAGAGGGCGCTCTGAAGATTTTTCCATATTTTTTACACACAAACAATGCATCAAAACCAAACACCTAACACAATAAGCTTAAATAATAAAAAGAGGAAAAATCTGGTCCTACTGCGGTTTCCAAAATGTAGCATAAAACCTCTATCAGGGCAAATTTGTTTATTTAAATATTAATATTTCATTTTTGAATTTTTTTTTTATTATGGTTTGTGACCCTTGGGTTTTTAAACTCCCGGTACGCCACTCACCTACAACCACAGGAAGCATGCAACTTTGGTTGTTCCTGAGGGAAATACACATTTCAATTCCTATACAACTTTAAACAAATAAAACATTGATAATAATATTGCTACATTTTACCCACAATGCTTCTTAAGTATGTACTACTCACAGACGCATAACATCACATATCGTAACACAAACAATTTGTAAGGTAAGTAACAATTTGTACAAGTGTAACTCAGTAGGTAGAGCTTTGGCTATTAACTGGAAGACTGGGAGTTCAAATCCAGGCTCTGCTACAAATCCACTGTTGGGTCTTTGAGCAAGATTCTTAATTCTGTCAACTCCAGGGGTCCGTGAGGGAGACTATGGGTTCTGACCTCAACTATCTGTACTGTACATCTGTAAACGTGTAATGACAATACCATTCTTCTTCTTCTTCTTCTCCTTCTTCCAACATCTCAAGCTTCCACTGCCTCAAACTTTCTCACATCACCGAATGTCAAACCTGGATACGTGATCAGCCATAACATCCCACCAGGGCTGACAAAAGGTTATCGACAGCACAGCGTCCCAATGCCTTCACTCCGTCTAGCCTCAACTCTTTCACCAGCGTCACACCCCGCCGCCCCCTTTTACTCCCAGCCTCTCGACCTTCAGACCATTTGACCTCATCTGTACAGAGTCGATTATAACGCAACCTGATCCCTGAGCCACAGGAATTTCAGTGTACGCTCGTCTTTACATACCTGATTCGGCTCCCGCCCCCCATCCCGCACCGTCTCTTCCCGCCCGAGTCATTATTTTAGAATTCCTAAAATATAATTAAATCCTGTGGGCTCAAGGGTGACCCAGATCTGGAGCGACAAGTGGCTTACGTGCGCCCCGATCCCCAGCCCTGTCCATCTTTTGTTTCATTCCGTAACGATCCCGTCCTGTCAGACAGAGATTTAAATTTCATCAGTGTCGACTCCGACCGTATTAATAACTCCGAAAGTATTTGAAAGTCACGAGGGAGCGCCGATGCTTTGAACGAGCCGACTATTGTTTCGCTCTGGTCGGGTCCTCGACTAGCTCAGACTCCGAGGCGAGGTGACACCTGAGGTGCCGTGTCTGGGATAACGGATTATGAAGTGATTACCATTTTCTGTGATTTTTTTTTCTTTCTTTCTTGGTGAAGATGAAAATCCTTTTGTTTTAATTACTTTCATGGAGGTGGTTTGCTGATCTAATACCTGTGCACGCCAGCGCTCGGCTGTTTTTCACGGATAGTGAGGATTGATTTGAATAAAAGCAGGTTTGTGTGGATTGTATAATTTGCCAAGCTGCAGAGCGCTGATAATCTTCTGTCCTGAGCAAATGAACAAAACAAAACAAATGAAAAAAAAACACTTCATGATTTACTTTTTCTAGTAATTTGAACTACAGGATACACAGATCAGGCAGAACATTATGACTAATGGTCAAAAGGAGTACTACAATTCTAATAATAGAATTGTTGGATCAGCTATTGAATGGCCCTAGAGAACAGAAGTTTGGACCATGTCCTTTGCTCAAGGGCCCAACAATGACTGCATGGCAGAGTTCAGGATTGGTTGATAGTGGAATTCTACCCAACATGTTACCATCGATTAGGGATGTGATACAATTCATGATACTGTAATACTAAATTCATAATATGATATTTTAAAACATGAAATTAAAGACAAACGATTTGTTATTAAACTAAAGATTAATTATAGCATTTCTTATTAGAATATAATTAGGGGCGGCATGGTGGCAGAGTGGTTCAGCACTGTCGCCTCACAGCAAGAAGTCCCAGGTTCGATCGTCGGGTCGGGCTGGGGACGTTCTGTGCGGAGTTTGCATGTTCTCCCCGTGTCAGCGTGGGTTTGTTCCGGGTACTCCGGTTTCCTCCCACAGTCCAATAACATGCACTTGGTTGATTGGAAATGTGAAATTGTTCAGTAGTCTCACAAGTTCCCACCACTTACTGGTGGTTGTCGTCAGGAAGGGCATCCGGACGGAAAACTCTGCTCCAAATATTAACGTCCGACCCCAGGAACTGGGAAAACGGACGATAAACGAATAGATAGAGAGATTATTAGAATATGTATATGTATTTTTTATAAATTTCATTTTATTTCTGATGACGTTGTGAACTATATCACAACTAAAATACTAGATTCATGTTTTGTGTTAAAAAATACGGTGCCAGCTTGCACTGCATGTTTGAAACAAATATCGATTCCTCCTCATTGATTCAAAATAGTCACCCAAGTGAACTGATTCGTATCGATTCTTCCCGAATCGTTTCATTCTTCCACTGATTAATCCATTACTGACTTTTCATATTACATATTTTAACTCTATTCACCTCCATGTGGTGAAACACGCGTTTACACACACTAGGAAACACTCACTATGGGGCATCATCGAACACACATGCAAGACGCACTGTGCAGCCCTAGCCATGGTGCCCGGGAAGCCGTTAGGGGTTATATGCCTTGTTCAACTGCACATCAATCGTGACCTGTTGACTCTTTGAATTAAACTGGCAGCCTTCTAATCACAAGCCCAGTTCTCTAGCAACCAGGTGACCTATTAAGCACACGAAATAGTGACCAAAAAAGTCTCCAACAAGCTTATATCCCGTGGTCAACATGTTTTTTTAACTAAATGTAGTGTTTTGAGCACCACTTGAATGTTAGAAGTTAAAAGTTAACAAGCGCGTGTCCAATCAGACACTCGTGCTTCTATCCGAGTGCCCGGGCCAGCTGTACCAAGCAGATGAAAATAGCGAGATTAGACTACTCACTTTCCTAACCCCCTAACCTCGTTACCATGGCAATGGCGCATCGAGCAAGACAGCTTCGCGCCCGATGGAGCTTGTGAGGCCGTCTCCCATCGCCTTGGGGAGGTGACGTGAGGTCATTAATTCTCCCCGGTAAGAGACCAAAGTGTTTTTATAGCGTCCCGAGACGGAATGCAAGCACCTCTTAACGGAAGCGTTCAGATACGATTCGAGCTCGGGAGACGCCCAGACAGAAAGTCATGAATAAATAAAGGCATTTATGAAAGCAGCCACAGACACGTGACGACTTTTTATTCTGTCATTCGTCTGTGATTGGATCCTGCATGTGACTTTGTATCGATTATAGAAAAACTAATGACGTTAAATAAAAATTGGTCCTCAGTGTGAATCCCTGTGCTGGACGATGAGCGGATCTGGCTGTCCTGTAATAAGGATTAATGAAGTGCGGGCGAATCCATAGAAGTGCATCGCTATAGTCTGCAGCGATATTGCGATTAATCACTGCAATTAGGCTCCGACACTGTTTACAATAATCTAATGACTTTAAGTGGCTCTTAAAATGTAACACACGCATGTAAGATCTGGAGCGGAGAGATAAAAACCTCTCCACTACAGGTGCACCCCCACATCCCCCATCCCTGAATATGGTCGAGACAAAAATGACTGCTTCGTAAACTGAACTAATGAGGTTATTCCAGCTCGTGAAGTCCTTCAGGTATGTGTCTTTAAAGTTCTGGACTGTAATTAAATCCAGCAAACAGTGTTTTAATGAGAGTGTGAGAGACGACACTCTTAGCATAATGAAGCAGCTCATTATAATTTATTCCCTTTGGTCATCTCATTCGGGGTCGGGCCTCGTCTGATGGATTTTCCAGAGAGAACAGCTGCAGTCATGGATGTATTGACAAATCTGTTAAATCGTTGCAACAGCAGAATATGAATCTGTTGTTGTGTGACGCCATTGAGCTCTCGTACCCAAGCTGGATTTCATCTGCACCAATTGGACGATAAGGTCAGACAAGTTTCTAGATACTGCTTTATCTCTTTATGCGCGACATGTTGCTATGAGCTTGAAATAACTCTCATGCACTACTCATCGTCATGAGAGAATCATCATGGACATGTTTGGTAAATCACAAAGACTTGTTTTAAAAGAGACATCATATGTCCCCTTTTAAGATGTGTTGGATCGGACACATAGCTCAATGAACCTTGGCCATTAACTCTTAATTGACCAGATTAGAGGTGTGAAAGGACTCTGGTTGCCCAAGGCACTTGTACAGAACTGGCAGATCACAGACTTTAGGGATTTGCTTAATACGCAAATCCATCAAAGTATGAGATGACAAAAATCCAAGAAGGATGGGCCCTGTTGAGCCTGGTTCCTCTCAAGGTTTCTTCCTGTAAATTTCAGAGTTTTTCCTTGCCACAGTCGCCCTCGGCTTGCTCAACAGGGGTTTCTGTTCACCCTGTATTCTGTAAAGTTGCTTTAAGACAATGTCTATTGCAAAAAGTTGTTATATAAATAAAGTTGACTTGACAAAAATGTACAAAAGTTTGGATATACCTTATCACTGTATTGATTTGTACCTATGTCATGAATATTCAACCAAGAAAAAGAGATAATGTGCTGCGTCAGATCACCTGACATCCACTGTAAATAAATATCTAAATAGGACACCAAAATCTTCACTCACCGACTCACTCATCACTTTCAAGCCCCTACAAAACTGAAACTTGGCACACACATTCCATATCAGGTCCGTATATAAAGTGACCGCATTTCACTTTCCTACATTTGACGGTTGGTTCGATACCGCCGTTGAATGAAACCCCCTACAAAGGTCTTATCAGCGTCACGCAATTCTGTTTAGTGCTCACATACCCAGCCAGAATTGGATATGTATAGCAACCGGTAATGCAGAAAATTACATGCCAATCATGCAATAATACATCGTTACATTCCAGCTATATAATTTTCATAAACGCCAAAGCCCTCACTCACTCAGAACATTTGCTTTTCAACTTGTGAAATAACCTGAGACGTTTCTATCAACTCATCCACCATAGCAGAGCAAATATATACGTAGCGCTAGTATAAAATATAAAACTATTTTTTGTAAACATCCATGTCTGGATATCATTTGTATTAATCTACAATGTAGAAAATAAATAATAAAAAAGACCCTTAAATGTGAAGGTGTGTCCATACTTCTGACTGGAACTGGAGTATAGATGTGATATTCATTTCGATTTTGCACTATATGATATAATAGGTCAGTACGACTCTTCCCACCAACCCTACCCCCCACTGAAAAGGTTTCCTGCTAAATTTCTTTGAATTGTTAAGATGGAGAAATGCCGCCGTGCTTCCCTTTATTCTCCTCGTCCGGGATGCCACGGTGCGTCCTTTCACCTCGCTCAGTTTTATCGTTCTGCATCTCGCCGCTCCTCTGCCGCTATCTCTTGCCGCTATCTCTTACCGTATCGACCTTCACCCAGTGGTGTCTCCACTCTCCGTTTCTCCTCCCACCACGTCTATTGACACTTGTCTGGTCTTATCAGTTTTCTTTTGTCTAGCTGTCCATTTTTCTCCTCTCTTCGCTTCATTATCCTCACTTCGTCTTCCAGTTTTATCGCATCTGCCAATGCAGGAAAACATCTATTTTTCAACGCTGGACAAGTGTTGTGTATTTTATCTTGAAATGGCACCATTTCTACTTCAGCACCGTTCCTGAGTAGTCAGCGATGCACTGACTATTAGGAAAAAAAACTGCTAACAATATATACAATTTATATCTGTACTGACATGTGTAAATGCAAATCAGTGCAGCGTATGGAGAGACACACCCTGATCAAGCGCTCTTTACAAATCTCTATGCAGACGTCATTTTAAAGTGACTAATGAGATAAACGGTTTGATTTTACATTATTAAACTGACTCGGTAAAAGTGACTTTTACATTGTAAAAGCTAACATGCTAACAACAAAAAAAATCACAACACCTAAGGACTAATAATTCGTTTTGTGTACACATTCATCTATGTTAAGCTTTATTTAAAAAATACCCTTTTTCATACCCACTGTGGTGTAAAATTTGCTGTATGTATTGAATGTATTATTACCCTTATTAATCAATATTCCCAATCTCTCTCTTCAACATTAACAACCTTTTCCATCATACAGACCGAAATGCCATTTTATTTTCATGACCTAGACCTTGATGAGATTATCCATTGCTGCTGGCTCATATCAATCAATAACATAAACAACGTCGATGGAAGTGTGTCCTCTTGTTGCTATTTATAGCCCACCTTTCACGAATTTATTGGTATTTCTGTCTGTTGGTGTAAAATCTTTATTGGATGGATAAAGGTTACATCAGTGCACTGATGGATTTGTGGTTTTGTGTGAGGATGATGGGGTTGATTTGTAGTCTCAGCCCTGCGTGTAGTGTTGTCAGATGTAGAATTTCTTCAGGTTGGAGTATGGCTGAACATACGCCAGTCGATATTATCAGTAAAAACAAACAAAAGCACAAGAACAAGTAAGTATGAGTGAGAACAAACTGTGTGTTGATGTTACGGTGCTGCTGAAAGACTAAGCGATTCTGAGACGAGACTGGAAAGATGGACAGAGTGAAAGGAAAAGTGTGACATATTTCATAGATTCCCACGATGCATTGTCAATCACTTGTCTGACATACTGGTGAATGAAGGGGAGGAGGAGGGGGTGATTGGGTGTGGACAGAGACCAGCTAGTAATAAGCAGTGAAGACTTTGTTATTGTGTGTAATATTTACCGTTTGAAGATGTGTGATGTAATGGCTATCACTACATAGTGCGTCTGAATGATCGACCAAATAAGTTCACAATAAAGCGTCACACAAATAAGCGTCACAATTCAATGGTTGAACTTTGCAGAACATACAAATAATACACACTAATTTAAATAATAAGGGTATAACATGTTGTCTAATTCATTGTATCATTGTGCACAACATAAAGCCGCATGGAATATGTTAGTTCATGCAGAAAAAGCAAGTGTGTACTGTGGGACAGTGTAGCCTAGTGGGTAGAGCGTTGGTCTGGGAACCCAAAGGTTGGGGGTTCAAATCCAGGCTCTGCTAC
>JAOUQU010099322.1:0-15852 GCA_028566735.1 Ammoglanis amapaensis
TGTGTGTGTGTGTGTGTGTGTGTGTGTGTGTGTGTGTGTGTGTGTGTGTGTGTGTGTGTGTGTGTGTGTGTATTTTTGTGTCTTCCATGATATGAAATGGTTCCTGAACTGGTTCCAGCTGTTACAAGAGCGGTTACATTTATGTACTTGCTGCTTATACAAGATTTTCTGGTTTAGGTTCTCCGGTTCGAATGTCAAACACAGTGTGTAAAATATCATTTTAAAATCCTATTAAAATAAAATATTGAACTACTCGTATCTGTATGCTGTGAGTATTTTCAGAGAACTGGGTGGATTTAATATTCATGTTGACTCAGATAACTGCGCTTCTATTACCGATTGACTAAATCTTCCCAAGTGGTTTGACCTCATTCAACATGTAAATTCTACACCTACACTAAAGGGTCGACTGCTGAAAACTGAATATTGTCTGATCATTAGGCCAATCATCTACTACATTGTGTAGTAACAGAGTCCGTCTAACCTACCAGGTCCCACTTATTCATAAAAATTGTTCAAACTGAATCACCATTCTTCCTCTTTATTTTTTGGTGAAGCGTTGTCTCATCACCCATATTAACAAACCACTCCTGATCGTTTGCGCCTGATTACCAAACACACATACACATGTTAATTATAACTAGATGGAGTGACAGCAGGGTCGGCCAATCACACGTTTGCAAGAAACTCCTGAATCAATCAATTTGTCAGTGGTCTAAAAGAAACAGCTTTAGTGGACGTTTTGCAATTTATTTATCCAAAGCAACTACACTTTGAGCGTTTAACCGTGCTCAAGGACTAATCTAGCAATAACCAACATCATTTAAATCACTAGTCCTTTTCTCTAACCACCTAGTTAAAGCTGCACCACTGCATGCATTTGGTCCTAGTGGTTGACTCGTCCTAGTTTAATACAATGTAACATTGTTTTTGGACGGTAAATAACGGAGTGGACTTGTCTAGGCCTTAAAATGACATCCGCCACATCAGTACCTTCTCTCTCCTTCTACTACATTAGAAAATCTAAAGCAAAACTCATTGAGTTCTAGATCCCATTGCTTAACTTTGCATGACTGGCAGATGGAAACAATGGTTTTGATGAGTCTTAGTTTAAGCTTCTTTTCTGAATAAAGGGAAATCAATTCTTTTGTGTTAATGATGAAAAAGACTCACCCAGACAGATATCTACCAACGTCACGGTCTGGTGGTGACAGGTACCATCAATACTGGTTAATGTAGGTATTTTAAACTGTGTGTAAATTTGTAGTTAGATTATCTTGGTCTGTACTAACCTAGAATTATATACACTGTTACATTTTTGTTGTCGTTTGCTTTCCCACTACGAAAGGTGTTGCAGCCGCTCTGCACGACTCTCATGATGTCAATCTTTACACCACTACAGCCTTAAACATCACATCTGGTAATATTGGTAACAGATGTGGATCCCCCAGGTGTGGCGGTTTGGGTCTTTTCTACATAGAGTTTGCATGTTACTACCGTGCCTAAATTTTATCCCAGAACTTTCTGGGATAAAATGGTTTCTGTCTTTGGTTTTAATATCCATTGTGCATTAAACTGGCACCCCATTTAGAGTGTTACTGTGTGTCTTGCACCTTCTGATAGACACACAATCCTGCTTGGATAAGCTATTAACGAAGTTAGTTAATGAGTTTGTATGTTTTTCTTGATCTGAAATCACATACCAGCCTGGCTATGGTCATCAAGAAATGAAAACATTCAACAGTCTATCTCTCTACACACAGAGACACACAAACACACACAATAAGAAAGTAGTCGACTTTTCTATAAGGCAGTACATGGTTCCGCAGCATGGGATTGTCTTTCATTTTGTGTTGTGCCTCCAAACAGTCAGGAAAGTACAGTTATGTTCCCTGTAATTGTCTCAGTACCCTTTTTATACTTTATAAGTTCTGCAAACCATTAATGCACTCAGTTACAGACATAACAGTGCACCATGCTGAGCTTAATGCACTTATTATGGTCATGAATACCTGGTGGTATTTTTACCAACTAAAAACACAGCGAGAGGTCGTAGAATGTATAGAAGAGTCAAAACAACATCCGGAATCATTCCACTGCATAATAATAACAGTTTTTAATACATTCTGCTCTCTTCCAGCATGTTAACTGTTAGTTTAGTATCTTGCGACGTTTTGTGTTTGCTTTGTTGAGACGCCAGAAAGAATCAAGACACCTCTGTTCTATTGCTCTCAGTCGGCTAATTTGGTGTGCACCATAGTTCAAGAGGAAGCATTCACACTTACTGTAACAAACCGCCCCGACATCAATCACACCTGGGTTTATTCTAATCTAGACAATGTTATTTATAAAATAAATACAACAATTGCTAATAATAAATGTCCTGTGATTTTAATTATTCTATTCATTTCCTGGATTTACTAGTACTTAATCCTATTAAGTATCACGCTGTGAAACACACTAGGTAAATACACTATATCCTGAATAGTTATAGTCTGTTGCAGGGAACCGAAACACACACACACACACACACACACACACACATGATTAGTATCTTCAATTATCCTTACTACTATTTTGGACTGTGGGAGGAAACCAGAGCACCCAGAGGAAGCCCACGCACACACAGATTGCCTTACCTGAAAATGGAACCCAAGACTTCTTGCTGTGAGATGACAGGACTAACCGCCACGTCACCGTGCCACCCTGTGACAAAGTTTATTTTTGTTCTTTCTTTTTAATGAATAAAACAGTTGTTTGTGAATATCAATTGCTCTTAAAATGAAAGACAATTTCTGAGTTGTAAAATAAAATCTATTTGTAAATTATAAATGCCACTTTTGTGTGTACAAATCATTAATGTGTGCATTAGATGGACCTATCTGCAGTCGATGTCTGTCTCCTATTAAAAATGTAGAGTGTCTTCTGACCATCGGACAACTTTGAACTTCTGATATAAGGTATCCAGTCTCTTTACATGCATATTTTAGATTAAGCCAACCAAAAAAACATTAAATTGTGAACTTTAGACTGTCTACACATTTTTCAGATCAGAATTCTAAAAACTACCTGGTCAGTCTTTAAATTGTTGTGTCAGTTGGGCACTTAATGAATAGGTGCAAATGCTTTGGTTTGTCTATGCAAATGATTATGTTCTATTCTAATCATGTACAATATCCTAAATTATCATGTTGATCAAAATGTATTATTATTATTATTATGAGTCTCTGTTGAGCATTAGTTTCTCACATAAGTCTTTACATGCTAAATAGTTGATCTACTAGTTGAGCATCAGCAGCCCATGGCTCCGGAGGCTTCTATGTTGTGGCTCCCATCGACATGTTTCAAATGTGTACACCGCTACCACATTGTACTGTATGCGGGAAATAGATTTAAAGCTGCGTCCACTAAGTAGTGTACAGAATAAACACATTGTTGGTGGTGTGTCTTGGATCCACTGAGTCATACCAGTAGGATGTGATTTGGGGTATAGCCAGTGCCACCTTGCTAACCATTGCTAGCTACTATATTTCGTGCAGCTTAGCGCAAAGTAGTTGGGTGCAATGTCAGTTTCCATCACTCCATCATCATCATTGTTTGTGACCCTCAGCAGGATGCTGATGGAGTTCCTCTCACCCTACTCACCATTCTGTAACCCTATTGTGGAATTTTTCTCAGCATTGAGATGGAAAGTATATGACCACCAGCCATACACACAGATGAATTTTCTGGCTGCCATGGATGAAGCATGTGATGACATCACAGCACATGCCTGCAGAGGCTGGACCAGAAACTCCGGATTCACAGGAGAACAGCAGCATCATAAGAGAAGATATTCATTGTGATGTGGATGCGAATGTGACTGGAACGTCAGGTGTAGAGAGACGGAGGTACTAGCCTATTTAGGTGTAGAGAGACAGCACTGCTTGTATAGTTTTCCCTGAGAAGATTGTCCCATGTTCACATTTCTACTTTTGTTTTTTTCCCCCTTTGTGCAACACAATGCTGTCTTTTCCTTTCTGTTTCAAACTGACATGGTCTGTCAACAAATTACAGTACAAACAGTAAAAGTTTAAATGCGGATTTTGTCCAGTATCTTGCTGTCAATCTTTAATTCGATCAATAATTGACATCAAAACATCCTTTCAGAGTTCACTGGTATATTAAAATTATGATTGACTCATATGCAATGACACAAGGACTTGTCACTGCCAATGAAAGATGAACTACGGGTTTTAATACTAGCCATTTCAAATTCTAATTTTATTTGTCATTACTCATATACAGATGTATAGTACAACGAAATGTTTCTACTTTGCATATCCCAACTTGTCTGTAAGTTGAGGTCAGCAAATGTACAGCACCCTGGAGCAGACAGGGTTAAGGGTCTTGCTCAAGGACCTAGCAGTGGTCAATTGATTACTAGCAAAAACATTAATTCCTCCTTTTTTATAATACTTTTAGCAGTTTTCTCTAGATATTAACTGTAAATCTGTAATGATCAGAAAGCACTTTGCTAAGTCTGAAAACATCAATTAAAGGGCCATTTTTAACTTGCATTTTATTGAAAGATTTCTTTGGTGTGCTATGGTGGCAAACAAGAACTTAAAAATAGGGATAATTAACAAAGTTATTAGTGGATAAATATTGTACTATTGGTTGGTAGGTAGGTAACCATATTTCTCTCTATATATCTATTCGTTTATCAACCGTTTTCCCAGTTCCTGGGGTAGGATGTTAATGTTTGGAGCAGAGTTTTCCGTCCGGATGCCCTTCCTGACGACAACCACCAGTGAGTGGTGAGAACTTGTGAGACTACTGGACAATTTCACATTTCTGATCAACCTAGTGCATGTTTTTTGGACTGTGGGAGGAAATCGGAGTACCCGGAGGAAACCCATGCTGACACGGGGAGAACATGCAAACTCCGCACAGAGAGTCCGCAGCCCGAACCGGGGATCGAACCCGGGACTTCTTGCTGTGAGGCGACAGTGCTATAACCACTCAGCCACCGAGCCGCCCTACTCTATGAAATAAAGTCTGGATTAAAAACATATTTATTTACTCAGGCTTTTAATTAGTCTCTCAAACACGAGATTTGTGGTTCTAGTCCTGGAGGTCTGGGGATTTAGGCAGTTTGGTGCTTTCATGCTCAGCCACCGTGCCGCCCTAGGTAACCACATTTGTCACAAATATATTATCCAAGTGTGCCACGATCAAACCGACCAGCCAACATATTGAAAGACCTGAAGTTCATTTCATCATCCAGCTCCCTCAGTGGTCAAACAAGTGTAGCAAATTCTCCAGCACTTTGCCTTGACTTATTCAAAGCATTTGTTGTTCACTATCGATCAGCTCCAACAACAACCTCTCTCGCTCAGTCAGCATACTAGAATGTAAACATTCTACCAAAGGAACTTCAAGCTAGTTCATGAACAAAATAGACACCACATAGAACTGTAGCTGTGAATAATTGTCCGAAATTGAGGCGACGTGCATCGAGTCAATGCAGAAACATAAATCAGACATTAGTGCCATTTTATTTGCTCCCGTTGTCCTTACCTCCCTTGTTGAGGGAAACTATAGTGTCAAGAAATAAAACAGACACTGGTGAACATAAAAAAATCTAGTTACACCAACTGGGGATTCTAATTCCGACCTTTAACAGGTCAACCCACCTGGCAATCAATCCCGGAACCTTCTTGGTGTAAACCAACAGCACTAACCACTGTGCAGTCCTCAGTGAGCAAGTGCTAAGAATAGGAATTCACAAATTTGTGAAATGATGCGTAAAATCCGATACTGAATACTGAATAGGCTAGTACTTTTGTTAATGAATATGCTGAACAGAGACCAATAACTTAATTCTTCAAGATTTAAGAACCAATATATATATATATATATAAATATATAAAAAATATAAGAACTACAGACAACAAGTTTGTTAGACTTTCCATATATATTTCAAAACCATAGACTGACATTGACAAACAAGTTTTTGTTTGTCAGTCAACTTCCAGTCAAAAAAGGTTGGGAATCTATGCTGCATAACATGGACATGGATCGCAATTAATTGAAATTGCATTTATTAAAAAGGGGAACTGTGTCTATAATCTTGACAATCTAGAAAATTCCATTAATTAAGTCCAAAAGTTTTTGCTTACTTGTGTATACACTTACATAGTTACTTAGTTCTATTTACAAAGCAAATGAAACAGACACTGCGTTTCGTTTTTATTTGCATTTACCATACTGTCTCAAGACTGTCTGATTCGAGGTTCTACGAGCCATACGAGCCATTCAGGAAGATGTCTTTTAAATAAACAAAAACATGAAAATCTTTTAAAGAGCAGTGAAGTAAATGAGGAGACGATTGGTGTATTGCTTGTAGTCGTTTAAATGCAATGTCAGAAACGTGCTATTCACGTGGGCCCATCGTATTTGTTTTATTAGCACAAAGGCTAATAATTAAGTTTTCACACCCAACGTTAAAACAGCCATACATTACATTACATTTTACATTCTATTTTAAGTGGCTAAATGGCAATCTAAGTGTGGACAGAGATAATTTCTTTTATTGACTTTTCTGGTAAAGACATGACATAAAAAGCCTTCTAGTATATCACAAAAACAACAGGTCTATGATCATCATCGGTGTGGTAAGTTAAACCCGTTACTGCAAGGCTTTCAAACTGATCGATTTGAGGAAAGTGACCTGTACTCGATTCTGCTGAATTATTGGTGACTGAATGCTTTGACCCAGGTATCCACTGCATTGTATTGTTGACACTTGTAACTGGCTGACCTGATTAAGCTGGTCCAGCTTGTTGGACCTGCCCAGTGGCTACTAGCAGGCGGCTCTAACAACCAAAGACAGAGACAAAATGATGTTCACCGATAATGAAGAACTGTGGCAGTTTAGGATCATTCCCAGAGGGCAGGGGAACTCTATAACGGCCCATGTCACTTTGAGTGGTTAATCGAACTACTATCACTTCAGTGAGAGCACAAGCAATGTTCGGTGCCATTCCATTTTATGTGAAACATTGCGACTAGGACTAGGACATTGCAACAAAGGTACTTAAACTAGGTGCTTTAAAGCTACAGTCCATAAATATTATAATTTGGTGATTTAGCGCCAAAATTGGGTAAGTGTGGTAAGAATGTGTAAGTGCAACAAGCATGCGGAGAAATACTATTTAAACGTCTGGTTTGCTGCAACTCCTGTCAGGGCAGCTGGATATGATGAATAGTTAGAGATTGTGACTCTCTTTACTTATTCAGCTTTTTTTTTTTGCTCTGACAGGGGGTGACTAAGCAGACGGGGCCTCAATTTTGACAAGGGTCCTGTATTCATCACCTTCATCCGTATTCATCATCGTTTTAAAACGAAACCAGTCAACTCTTGTGAGTGTGACATGAGTAAAGTCTTTCAGACTACAACTTTAAATGACGGTTAGATTTATGCCCTTTTGATGTGGTATTGAAAGTGTGAATGCAGTGGATAACTTGATAAGCAAACATGTGTGTATGCAGCCATGTGTATGCAGCTATTTTTATAAATAAATTGACATGCTTCACTCTACAGCTTTCGAGTTTCCCAGTCTGTCCCTTGTCATTTACTAACTAAATATTAAATTATTTGAATCAATGTTAATTCGTATGTAATAATTCGATTACACTAGGTTCAATTAATGTATATTTATGTGTATAATCTTTGCATGTTGTGTTTGTCAGCGACTAATTATGTAAGGATCATAATTCCTATTTCTGTTTAAATAAAATTGAACAACTATATTTCATGAAATTGCATCATGTCACTATTAATTTGGAAAGCTGCAGGATAATTCACTGTTTGCATGATACATGAGTCATGGTAGTGCTCACCCTTTCTTATTTGGACAATCAAAAAACACTTTGAAGAGGGTTTTATCAAAGAAGAAAACTTTACCCCAGTCATCTGCAGTCCAATCCCTATATTTCCTGCAAAATGTTAATCTGTCTTTGGTGATTTTCTAGGACAGAAATGGCTTGTTTGTTGCTCTTATCAACAACAAGCCAACCTCCAAAAGCCCTCGTAATACTGTGTGCTGAGATGCACTCACACCAACCCTCTGCCATTCCTGAGCAAGCTCAGCAATGGTGCTGACACGATTTCGTAGCTTCCTTGCATCTTCTTTAGGAGACGCTCATGATGCTCACCTTCACGTGACTTTCTTGGATTCCCTGAAGCCTTTTTCACTGCAATTAAAACCAATCCTTGAATATCTTGAAGATTCAATAAATAGTTGATTGGGGTGCTATTTTACAATCTGAAATGTCCTTGCCTGTGAAATCTTTTTTGATGAAATGCATGTTTCCTTGGAGGTAACAATGGTTAACAGAAAAAAAACATCTTAAAGCAACCAGTCTGCTCTTCTAACAGGGTGATATCAGCTGCCATGTCCTCATTAACCCTCCCCCCCCCCCCCCCCTTCAAACAAGTTATCACTGAAATGATGTTAGCAGGCCATTTAGTTAGAGCTAAAATGCAGTCCCTGGAATGCAGCATTTTTTGTAATTAGGTCAGTTTCTTGGCCAGGAATTACTTTGTAATCTATTGGAATTAATCTGATGACTTCAAAATCTAGAGTTATTACAAATATCACTAATGAAACTGAAGCAGCAGCCTTTGTGCTATTTACAAAACGTTTGGCAATGACTGTAAATCATTCTACCTACTTCAACCACATTCAGACACACTCGGACTGCTCCTACTGGGGATCAAACCCCTGACATTGAGGTACTTTATACTTTTGCATCAAATCGATATGGCGCACACGACTAGGAGTAGCCATGCAGACCACAAGTAGGGAACACCATATCCATCAAAGCAATGGAATGCACGTGCTTGTAGTGGAAGTATTCGCTTGCATATGGCTGTGTGGCTAAAATCTATGACAATGGGCTTTGGCTGAGAAAAAACACAAACATGTCAGAACCCTTAGCAATTCAACGTCCTCTATCATTTTGGCTGTGAATTACTTTAGTGTGCATATGACCTTGACACAAACTTTAAAAGGAAAATAGTGGCATTGTGTTGCATCGGGTCAGCACAGAAGCATAAATCAGGCTTATCCAGCCAAAATGTAAAAAAACAGGATGTCATTTTAATAATCTTTGCTTAAAGTAATGCATTATTATATTTTTTCATCTTGTTTCAGCTGCTCTGGTTAGAGGCCACTACATGGATTGTAATCTGCATGATTGATTTGACCCAGTTCTTATGCCAGATGCTTAACCTGACACTATCCTCTCTATTTTTTTGGGCTTGGGACCGGAAATAGAGTGCACTTGTGGCTAGGTACGTATAGGACTACACAGTGGCTCCAGTTAAACTGGCTGCATGTTTTTGGACTGTTAAGACTGGATTACCATAATAAAATCAACAGATACACAGGCCTGTATTTGCCACCTACAAAATTCCAGCACATATGTTTTTGTCATTATAATCGCAATTGCTTTCAAAATTGCTATGTCATTATAATAAAAATAATGGCTTAAAAATGACTTAGTATCTCATATTACTTATTATATCAAAAATAATGACTTAGTATGTCAACCTAATAACTTAATATCTACAAATAATGAATTGGTCAATCAAAAAATGACTAAGTATATGTAAATATAATAACTTAGTATCTCAAAATAATAACTATATCAAAATAATGACTTAGTATGACAAAATAATGAAATGGTATTCAAAAAAGGACTTAATATTTCAAAATGACCTAGTATGTAACATAATGACTTTGTATCTCAAAATAATGACTTAATAATCCAAGATATAGACTTGACTCAAAAATGAATTAATATTTGAAAATATTGACTTGGTATGTCAGTATAATGACTTGGAATCTCAAAAAATGACTTAAAATTTGGGAATTATTACATATTATGTCAAAAAATTATGACTCAAAACAACGAATTAGCATGTGAAAACAATGACTTCTCAAAATAGTATCTAAAAATGGCGACTTAGTATCTCAAAATAACAACTTTTTATCTCAACATGACGAATAAGTATCTTAATGACATTGCAATTGACTTAATACTGAGATAAAAGTATGTGCTGGGTTTTTATTTTTATTTTAGTTGGCGGGAACAGGCTTCTATAGTATTTAGATTATTCTCACTCTACTGAACGTTTACACAATCCCTCGTCTGTATCTTCATCACTAAATTCTACTCCCTCAAGCTCCTCCCACCGCGTTGCGTCATCAGTTTGAGCTATGCGCTCGCGCTGTCCGTTACACCGTCAGTTCAGGTGATTGAGAGTGGAGGTGCGAGTGTGCACCTATCTGCAAAATATCACAGTGCGCGTTCATTCTGCATCCTCGTCTGCGGAATTATCTCCTTATCATCCCGTTATCTGACTTCTCCCGGACCGGGGAGGGGAAACAAAAAGAATTACATTTACAACTTGGCATTACTAATGGAATAGATCTAGTAAAGTAAGGAAAACCTGTTTGTGCGGCGAATAACAGCTGGAATCAGCGGTAATACTTTTAAACACGGGGGGAATAAAACCCCGGTTCAGGTTTTGGTTTCTGGATCTTTCGCTGGTTTCTGATCCGGAGCTGCAGGAGAAGAGAAATAGGACTGGAGCTGTTGGACATACCGGGCAGGACGTCGCTTTTACACTCGGATCTGTGCACAGTTTGAAACTCAAACGTGCTGCTTTCCGTCTTTTCGAGCACGTTATTCTACATCTGTTGGCGATTAACCGGCCTCAGTTTCGGATCTGAGCTACGTTATAGGGAATTGTCTGGACGGAAAAAAGAAAAAACCCTCAAAGAGCTTTTCTTACTCACGTCCAGCTGAACTTTTCTCTTCTTCAACCCCCCGTAACCACGAGTTCTACGTTTTAGGATCCGAACCGAACCGGAATCGAAGCGACTCTACAAACTTACTAGAACATTGTGGTATTCGGAACTCGATAACTATGGCGATGCTTGACCGAGTTTTACTACTGGTCCTGGTTCTTCTGAACGCACCACGTAAGTACCAAATGTATTAAGATGCGTTTACGTCGATCCGTCATTTATACACTAATGTGACAAGACAGCAGACTGAGAAAAGATTTTAATTTGGTTTGTTTTAGTACATAAACTGTGTAGAGTTTTGGACGGTGCACACTAGTAGCCCAGTATTACGGATCCATACAATCTTAATAACACGAGTTTAAGTTTATACTCGTTCGTTCAGGTTTAAATGAACTAGGATGATTATTTTTGCCATTATTATTTACTATTGAAGTTAAGTTTGTTTTGGAAATGTATTATTTATCTTCACGTTATACAGTAAACAAACAACTGAATCCCGAGGGTCGGGGTCATAAACCGCAATGTATATCAAACGAACGGCACGGCGTGATCTTTCTTTAAATCGTTTAAGTGTTTTAAAAACGAACAAAGACGTAAAGCTTGTTTCCTTGTTCGCTAAACTTCATAGCCAGGCTATAATGTTCCCACTCGAACGACTTATTTTAGTCATTAAACCTGAATAAGGTCAAATTAATACCTGAAGTCTAACATCATTTAGTGCAGGAAGATGGCGACAGTGATGCGGTACAACTACACAACATGTTAAACTGTACCAAAATGTCTCAAATTCGCTGTACATTGTTTACTTTCTGTACACGCACTGGTGTATTTCATTATAACATTGACACATTCGAATACATTAGTTGTTTGGGCATATTGAATATTAATAATAGTCATTTATTATTCACTAGCTTGCCTCCAGACCTTCCTACTGTGTCTTTAATATATTCAGCTGTGCTTTCCAATGAGTCTTCATACTTCAAACATTGTGTTACCTGAAGTGAATTTTGTTTTATTATGACTCATAATTTTGATTCAGACATTTATACTTTATTTATTTATTCAGTAAAGAAACACAAAAGCTGTTACTCGCTGTTACTCGCTGATTGTTTGGTGCTAGGGTAAGCCACCTGTTGCAGGTATTGCTGTATGATCAGGGTAGTTCTGATCCATTCGTTCTTTACATCACATTACACCCACATAACTCTTTAACCAAGTATATTTAACAGGACCGAGTTCCCTGTCGGATCAAGCGTTCCCCACCATTTCCCTTTGATCTGTTTAGTAGCCATTTTCTGTGAATACTCTGCTGAGTGTAAATAATGTATCAGCAGGATGACATTGGCACTGTTACGCATCAGGTAATGTCTGTAATAACATGCACCAATACGCCAGGTACAACAGCTCCGTATGGTTACCTGTTATCCGGACGGGTTAAATATTTGCTGTATATATTTTTGTTTCTTGTATTTCCATAGACGATGTAAGATGTAAGCTCTAGATTGCACCTAGATGTAAGAAGATGTCAATTATGTTGTCATGCAGGTTCTTAGTGTTTTATTCTAAACTTTGGACCCAATGTGACACTGGTCAGCATAGCAAGAGTTTACTTAGGGATATATAAATGAAAGTAGTCTAAACAACAGGTGTAATAACTATACTGCTTTGAACTCAAGATCAGTGGCGCGCAACCGTGACATAGTCATTCCCACAGTTTGCATATTATTCAGCTGTTATTGTATAGTAATAATAGATCTATTGTATACAAGCACGGGCAACGATGTCTGTGAGTCATAGGCCACAGCTTGGGAACGATGAGATCTGGATGTACCTGAATTTTAAGCACCATCACCCAGCTGTCTCTTCCTCTGGGAGTTGGGCAGCAACCCCACTGTTCACAGTAGGGCATCTCATAATAAATGACCTCACAATAGCACGTTTCCCAATTGATTCTACCCCATGACCTCTGAAGTTCTAAACGATGACATGGAGGCGGCTCTTAAGCTTGATCAGACTTGCCCTGAATTCTCATTGCACTGAGCTCAGCTAGCCGGAAAAGCTGCATTTGGGAATAAAATGTATGTACGTGACAGCACCGGTAGCCCCTTTAACTGATAGTTCTACATACTTTATGTATCAAATCAAAGTTTTTTTTTATTATTGACACTTTGCTGATAATGTGAACTTTGTATATTTAAATTGTTTATTCATGTGATTTTGAGATGTTGACTTATTATTAACTACAAACCATGAATTCTATGTAACAATAAGCAAATTAAATTCTGATCAGAACATTTCAAGAATATGTCAAGAAAACTGCTTCAAATGATCTATTTGTCTGATAACTATAACTGATAAATATTGTTACTGTATCCTTTTGTTTGTGCATTCCAGTATATAAAGCATCATATATGAAGCTATATATGTGAAATATATGAACGAACATACATGTGTGAATTATGTGTAAGGCAAAGTCATATTTGTATATACTTGCCAGAAGTGCCTTAAGATCTAATGGGGACTTGAACTCTAGATCTTCAGGGAGTTAGTATTTAAAGACATTTGTATATAGTTCATGTGAGTTATGCAAAATAGGAGTATATTTTATTCATCAGACAAGTAAACTTTCACCTTAACATGGCACTAAGTAAAGGAAGCAGACAGCAGTTGTTTTGTGTTGTAGAATCTAGTCTGTAGAAAGCACACCTTTTCTTTTTTATCATTCCTTTGTGGCAGTTTTACCATGAGCTTGATGCCATGTACTTTATTTTAAAGCATTACTGTGGCAGTAATGAAGCGACTTTTAAACTTTTAAATATTATGTGCATTGGAAGAGGACTCCAATAGTAATCCAAATGGTCAGACATGATCAGTGGTCAGAGACATGTGCTTCTCATTGGTGGCCCCATGCTTCTGCCCACTAGATCTGAGCTGTGGCGATCTCTGTTTAATATATTTAAAGAATCAGTGGACTGATTTAAGAAATATCACCCATAAGATTGAAATACAGACCTTGCTGTTTAGCCACTGTGCTGTTTTGCATTATACAATAGCTAACCCTTGGCTCTGGCCCCATTTTTCAAACTAGAAAATTAGACAAATAAAGGTTATATTATTCTCAGGTATACCTTTAGTATTTGCCCTTATTAGATATATGTACTTTGTCCAAACAAACATGGCAAAGTGGATGAAGGAGAAGGACTGTGCAGTCACAGTCTTGGCATTTGCATTGAAATGTTGTTACTTTACAAACCGGTCTTTATGAGCTTTGCAGACATTGTTTTTTATTGTCTATAATTCTTTGTTAAGTAACAGCCTTCCGTTTCGAGATAATTCCAAACTATTGAAATAACCGGCAATTTGGCTGCAGGTTCTGACTCGTCCATGCAAGTTTCCGAATTCCTGATCCTTATGCAGGCACAGCTGGGCGAGGCGGTGCACTCAAACAAAGCATCACGATCTTTAAGATCCACATTGGATAAACGCAGAATGTACAAGTCACCCACTCCCTATTGTCAAATTCAGAACTCTGAGGTTACACTGCATTGGCCACTCTTGGCAGAGCACAAGTCCCATTCAAAAGCCTCTTTTTTGGAATTAACAGCTGAAAAGGCAGGTCTTTGAAGGGTGCCATTGTGTTTTCATAAAGCACACATATCGCTCCGTAAAGCCACATGTGCAAGCGACAGAAGATAATGTGGCCTTCGTTTTTCGACTTTAAAAAAGACAAAAACACTACGAGCCACAGCTGTATGGCAGAGCAAGCAGTATTTCAAAGCTGAGGATTAAAGAAGAAAGATGAATTATGTGAACATGCTGGGTCTCGTTTTACCATCAGTCAGTCACAGCAAGTGTCGGCGCATTGAGAAGCACGGGTGGAATGACTCTCTGTTAACTCTTTCCAGAAACAAATGGATTTCACACATTAAACATAAAAGAATGCTCTCCGACCTGGTCTTATCACACTGTCTGTATGGTCTCAGTAGCAGCTTCTATATGATTGGTAGTTTTTAGGACTAGGATTGCCTTGGGATGTGTGTGTCTGTTAGAATGCTCTGAGCTGAGCTAGATTAATTGCTATTGCCATACTTTTTGAAGTTAATATTGTCTAAAACAGATGTTCTTTGATATTCCTTCTAGACTCCAGCATTTACCCTCATCGTGTTCCTCCTTCTGGAACACTAAAGCTGTTCTTGTTCACTCTCTTTCTTTATGTGAATAGGAAATGCATCGTGTGTATTTATGTGCTTTTTTATGCAGCATGGTAATTCGGTGGTCCCCTTTCTGTTAATGCAAAGAAGGAATACATTCATGTGATCAGAGAAATCGCCTGCCTCTGGATCATTCAGCTGGCAAATCGTAATTGAAATAAATTGTACCATTTGGTCGTAACCACATGGCCTATTTCTACCCGTGGCAGATGGCATATGGAAAAATTCTTTTTAACGACACTATTTGGCATCTCTACAGAGACCATCCTTTAAAGGCTTAAGTTGCTGCCGATGTCTGCTCTGTTAAGATGCCAAGTAAATCTTGTTTTTGCACTCGTGCATTTTTAAATCAACTGTTTGAGGGGGAAAGAAAATCCAAATCATCTAATAATATTAATATTTTCTTAACTTCTGACGTAACTACGTTACCACTGATGTGATGCGATACTGGTTTCATTGGTGTTTGAATGAAACGGAAGTTAAATGATTTGCATTTACATTTTTAGAACTGAACTGTATACAGTATAAAGTCGGAACCATTGAGGGTTAAGGTCCCTGTTCAAAGGCCCAACAGCAGCAACTTAGCACTGGTGAGGTTTGAACTGGCGTCTTTTGGATTGTGTGTGTGTGTGTGTGTGTGTGTATAGTGCATGTATAATATTGTTATTAACATATATATATATATACACACATACATACATACTAGGGCTGTCCGCAAATAATCGATTATTCGTTGGTCGACCGAAAAAATTACTAGTCGGCCAAATTCCATTGGT
>JAOUQU010099431.1:0-15850 GCA_028566735.1 Ammoglanis amapaensis
ACACACACACACACACACACACACACACACACACACACACACACACACACACACACACACACACACACACACCTGTTTCAAAAAGACATCGGAGGTTCGTTTCTGGATCCACGCGTGTTTCTCTTGTTTCACCATTTATGTTATTTTATAAATGATATATTATTTAATATGTAATTAAATGATGATTTTATTTAAAACGAATTCTACTTGGCACGGAAATAATAACAAAACAAATTTCGAATGGACGTCTAAGGAATATATTTCGATTTAAAATGAAATAAACTCACTATTAGTCCTAATTAAGATAAATCAAAAGCCGGCGATTTCCGTGCAAGCAGATCGGTCAGGTAGGAGGATGCTACGATGCCGCATGCACTTGTTTACATATTTATTTGTTTACGCCGAAACAAGCCGGTTAGCATGCTAGCTCCATCCGTCATGGGTTTAAATATAGCCTCGACCTTTTACTCTGACACTCGTTAGTCGTCCGGGTCTCAAATCAGGTCGGTTTAAAGGGCGAGACGAGGGACCGTTTGTTCACCTCATCAGATCTGGATTCTGGAGTTTTAGCCCCCCACAGTCTGTCTCACACACACACACCTGTTCCTGACGATCATCACTATTGCTGTCATATCTTCTAGTGCTGAAGCTGTTAAAGATGGCGACAGGGATGCGGGCGTTGCTGGACACCGTGGTACAGGCCCTGCCCCAGGTACGTCCTCACATCACAGCTTTATTTGTCATTACACATATACACATGTACAATATGACAAACTTCTTTCTTCGCGTATGTCAATTATAACAAGGTCAAACATGGTACAGCGCATCCTGAAGCAGACAGCGTTAAATGTCAAGTAATATGCTGGGTGGTAGTGCAAAGCTCCACCCACTATTGTACATCAGCCTTTAAAAACTGTTTAATCAAAAACGTCCGTGTGTGTCCGTGTGCCGCATGCAGATTAAGACTGGGCGTACGGGCGAACCGCCGATTTCGGCAGGTTGTCATTTTTAAGCACTCCGTGATGGCCCACTTGTGTTCCAGATGCGCGGGATGCGTGCAGAGCAGAACATTAAACAGCGATCCTGTAGAGATTTAATCACATAATATATTAAAATAACGCCGAGTGCACTTGCTGTACTCGGCCACTATTGAATATTTCATCACGATCGCGCCCAGGGGCAACGGTGCTGCCACAGTAGAGAGGAACCGCGCTAATAATTATGCCGAGTCGAGTACATCCTGGATGTTTTTTACAATCCGCTCAGAAATATTCCAGATCTTTCTCACAGTAATCGGCAGAATAAACACTTTTTAAATACATCCTTATGGGTGTGTATGTGTGTTTCCTATGGGTACTCTGGTATCCTCATATAGTCCAAAAACGTGTTTATTTGGGAAAACGAAATAGTCGTGTGTGTGTGTGTACCCTGCAACACAGCAACGACCTGTTCAGGTGTTTAGTGTATTCGCTCAGTATGTGTCCCATTGTGACGAAAATAGGATTAAGCGCTGGTAAAACTAGATAATAGACTTGAAGTGTAAACTAAATGAAAATGACTGTGTTTGTTGTTTTGCAGGTGGGTAACCTGGGTCTCCTCTTCATGCTCCTCTTCTTCATCTACGCCGCACTGGGGGTTGAACTATTCGGTGAACTCGGTAAGAAAACATCTGTGCTGTTTGTTTACACAAAGAACTGGACATTGACGGTAGAATGTATTTTATATCCATGCTGCTTTTCTGTGTGTTGTGATGTCACAGCACTATAAAGAGATAAATGAATAAAGTGTCTGTCTGCCTGTCTGTCTTCTGGTCAGTGTGTAATGAGGATTACCCGTGTGAAGGCATGAGTCGACACGCTACGTTTGAAAATTTTGGCATGGCGTTCCTCACCCTCTTCCAGGTGTCCACTGGTGATAACTGGAATGGCATCATGAAGGTAAATTCTTGTTTATTCCGGGTCTTTTTATGATATCGGGCGTGTTACACATACAAGGAATGTGCTTAATAATACACATAATAACACACAACACAATAATAACAACACAATAATACACACAATAATACACATAACAGTACACACAACAATACACATAATACTCATAATAACGCAGACACACACAATACACATAACTGTAAAAACAATAATACACATGAATAGAATACACAATACAAATACGCACGATAATACACCAAATATAACACATATCCCACAGAATATAAATACAACACAAAATACACATATAAGTACACACAAGAATACAAATAATAATACACATCGTAATACATAATAATACAGTCAATACACACAATAATATGCGCATAATGACACAGAATAATAATACACAATATTAAAAGGCAGTCGTGTCCTCATGGTTAGAGAATAATTATAGTACACAATAAACATAATTATACACACAATAATACACACAATAATACACAATGATCCACACAATAATGCACATAATTATACACAGAATAATACACAATAATAACACACAATAATCTGCACATAATGACACATAATATTGATATACAATATTAAATAAGGACAGTGGTGTCATTGTCCCCTCTGGTTCCAGGACACCCTGCGGGAGTGTCCGTCGGGCGAGTACAACTGTAACCCGAGTCTGCAGTTCATCTCGCCGCTTTACTTCGTGAGCTTCGTGCTGACGGCTCAGTTCGTGCTCATCAACGTGGTGGTGGCGGTGCTCATGAAACATCTGGATGATTCTAACAAGGAGGCGCAGGAGGACGCGGAGATGGATGCTGAGATCGAGCTGGAGCTGGCACACGGGGCTCTGTGCTGCATGGGTGGGATGAGTGGAGGCGCGGGAGGAGGCGACGGGAGGAATGGAGGAGAGGGGCAGAGAGGAAGAGGAGGAGTGAAGAGCTCTGGAGTCCCTCATACACCGGGACACAACGCCAGTTGCTCCGGCAAACTTTATTCACCTGTCCAGGTGATGGATGGTTGGTTGGTTGTATGGATGGATGGATGGATGTACAAATGGATGGATGGTTGGTTGGTTGGAAGAATGGTGAGATGGTTGGATGGATGGACAAATGGATGAATGGATAGTTGGTTGGATGGATGGCAGGTTTGATGGAAGAATGGTTAGATGGATGGATGGTTGGAAGAATGGTTAGATGGATGGATGGTTAGATGGATGGATGGTTAGATGGATGGTTGCTTTCATGGATGGATAGATGAATGGATAGTTGGATGGATGACATATTTGATGGAAGAATGATTAGATGGATGGATGGTTGGTTTGATGGGTGGTTGGATGGTTGCTTTAATGGATGAATGGTTAGATCAATGGATGAAAGAATGGTTAGATGGATGGATGGTTGGTTTGATGGATGGATGGATGGATAGATGAATGGATAGTTGGATGGATGGATGGCAGATTTGATGGAAGAATGGTTAGATGGGTGGATGGATTGTTGGATGGCTGGGAGGTTGGTTTGATGGATGGATTGAAGGTTGGAAGAATGGTTAGATGGATGGATGGATGAATGGTAGGTTTCATGGATGGATGGATGATTGGATAGTTGGATGGATGGGTGGTTGCTTGGATGGAAGAATGGTTAGATGAATGGATGGACGGATGGAGGGATGGATGGATGACCCACCCTCACCCACAATCATCACAGCCACTGATGCTCAGAATGATGCTGCACTGAAATGTCGTTTTATAAAGATCAACAACACCGACCTTTAACTATCTTCACACAACAAGACTTCTCAGGAGCGTCAGACAATCGAGTGCAGACCTCATACTGACAAGTATCCGAACCCGTACCCCAGCCAGCAGCGTAACGTGTGCAAGATGTGCAGATGTATTGATTTCAGGATTTGTATCACCACACATCCGCACCAGAAAGTGAACCAGTCGCTAACAATAAACAGCAGCACATAAAAGTAGCTTTTATAGCATTTAGAAAGCGAGCTAAGTGTTCCCCGGTAGCTCGTATAAATCTGCTGTGCGGATCTGGGTGGGATTCGGTTCGGAGATATTTCCTGCCGCTGAATGACATCGCGTCGCATTCGAAATTGTTCGTTTCAATCTAAATGTTTTTTTAGCTGTCAGGATGCTGCTCTGCTCTTAATGAGAAGACGTTGATGCTGTTATCAGGGGAAATAATGGCGAGGTTAGTTCATCCCTGGTGTGCTACCGTGCGCACTGTAAATTTACACACTCGGGCAGTGTTCAGATCTTTTTCTCTTAGTGTTATGACGCGTACCGGGGCCAAGGGTCATCTTTACAGCGCCATTCAAAAAGAATAACAGAATAATAAGAATAATAATCACAGTTGGCTAAAACTGAATAAAAAAACAGTGACACTATACCATTTGGTGTCAGTACAAACCATTCACAGTGAAGGTTCTTTACTCTGGAGTGATGTGTTCTTGTGTCTCAGGAGAACCTGTGGCTGGACAGCGTGTCGCTGATCATCAAGGACACTTTTGAAGGAGAGATGCTGTTGATTGATAAGCTCTCGGGCTCCGTCTTCCATCATTACTCTCCTCCGGCATGTCAGGACTACGAACGTCATCCACATCCACAGGAGGTATCATTCAAATACTGTATGTAAACACTTAGTTCAGTCCTAGGCTTAGTCATGGAGCAGCGTGTGGAGATATATATATATATATATATATATATATATATATGTGTGTGTGTGTGTGTGTGTGTGTCTCACACTTGCCTGTGCTTTTTCTTCAACAGCAGATACATATGGCAGAACTAGAGCGGGCGTCTCTGAGATCCGAGCGAATGTCGAACAGGTCACTCACGCCGGCGTTGTCTGATGACTTCGACATGGACGAGCGGTGCACATACCAGGTAAAGGGAACCGAAATCAAACACACCGGGGCTGATGTGACATCTTATACGTTGTTATAATGTTTTGAATATAGACTCTCCTACCAGCAGATTGATTGCTCCGTTAGACAGCCTAGTCGTTAGGGAACAGGACTTGTGATCCAAAGGATGTCTGTTCAAACCTCACTACTAGGTAGCTAGGTTTCTCTTGTTGGGCCCTTGAGCAAGGCCCTTAAATCAGATCAGGCGGTATAGTGTAACTACCGTTAGTCGCTTTGGCTAAGGACGTCATGCTAAATGCTGAAAATTAAATGTAAAATGTAAAAATCTTTCGGTACTGCTTGTGCCACCTCGTGCCATTGATTTGAATGAAATGATGCTAACCGTGTTAGCGTAGTAGTGAATTGTGATGTAATCAGCCCTCACTTTATTACTGGGGGGTGTTAAAGCATCAATTTGGCAGTTCGTTTGTCATTATAGTGCTAGTTGATGCACCAACAAGACAAGCGTACTTAACAAATCGCTCAGTCTGTGAATTCGGACGTATTTCGGAGAGTACCGGAATGCCTTCCTATTGTGGCTAATGAATTATTTCTACCCGGCGGCTTTAACGGCCCCTCTTCTGGGGACGGTTTGAACATGGTGCTTCACAAAATGTGGCAGCGAAATGGCTCGAACGTGCTCCCTCTCCTGCTCTGGCAGACAAACGGCCATTTTTATCCACTTTATTCCCCCTAAGCCTCCCACAGTATCAATTATTTAATGTGCCCTAATTAACAAAAATGACCGTGGACTCCAGTTAATGACCAATAACACCAAAGTCCTGCAAGCCCGGGGGCCACATGCTAACAACATTAAGATATAACAAACACAGCAGATGCTCTGAAATGGTTTGGAATAAAAGTATTTGGACACATCCGAGTCTGATGTGTACATGTACATGCCCAAACAGGTCAGGACTAGGTCATGTTAGAGTTGAAAAGAAAAGTAAAATATAATTTAGTACATTACTGTTACTTTTCTTACTTTATTTAAAGGTGAAGGGGGGCACTAAACCCAAGGTTCCATAAATAAATAAAGATTTTTTATTTATAATTAATTTATAAATAATGTCAACTACTGATCGTAATAAATCTGACCGCGCCATCGTTCCGGTTCTGCCACAGGACCAGAGTTCGGATGAAGCCGACGCAGACAAGGAACCCATAACTACAGAAGATGGACAGATACGTCTCACAAGAGTCTACACACCACCTCGCCGTGATACAGGTAACGACAAACTCAAGTCAACTTAGCTTAGTTGTGTCACGCTTTTATGGCCGAGCAAGACGAGGCAAGTTGACCTGTATAGCACCTTTCATACACTGGCAATTCAAAGTGCTTCATTTTAATCTATTAAAAATTATTAAAAGATTTTAAAACATTATAGAGATCTTGAACACCAGAACAGGCGTATTTCAAACACAACATTATAGACACGTTTTGAGAAACGCTGGTTCCACAGAGTGAATAGCTGCCTAAGGCTTTGCTAAATTACAAAAAAAGTGAGCGAATGTCTAAATTAGAAAAAAAATATGATTAAAAATGGATTATAAATAAAAGATGATTTCTTTGCTCTTTTTTCTGGTAAAGCTCTACGGAAAAGCAGCAACAAAGACAAGCAAAAGGGTGCCGGCGAGGGTTCATCCGCTCACTTCCATCTCCCAGCAGAGTTCTTCCATCCAGCGGCGGCGGCGCTCCCGGCGCCCCCTAGGGCTCGACTGGCTTGCAAACCCCAGGGCTTGAGGCTGACCTCTCCGGCTTCCTGGGCCTCTCTTCGCTCTCCAGGGGCTAACACTGAATTCATCGGTGCACAGGTAAAGCGTCTTCAAATCACGTTTTGGCATACGAGTGAGGGTTCAGATTTCATCCGAGATAAAGTCGGACTGAGTCAAGGCCAAAAAAAGGAGGCAAAAGAAGAAGCAATATATATATATATATATACACAATACCTCTCAAAAGTAAGACTTTAAGCACCAGAAGTCTTTAAAGTTGTCACATATTGCTTTGATGACAGCTTTGGTCATTCTCTCAATCTGAGCCACCCGGAACCTTCAAAGTGTTCACAAAGCACTTGTAGGCTACTTTGCCTTCTCTTTGAGGTCCAATTCATCCTGAATCATCTCAACCAGGCATACCCCTTGTGACCTCGTGACTGTTTTTCTTGGTCAGATAGCTCTTACATTTCCTAGAGGTGTGTATCGCACCGTGAGTGGAAGATCTGTATTAATGAAGTGTCCGTTTTCCACAGTCGGCGTTCCACAGCGACTCGTCCCTGGCCAGCGGCAGCTCGGAAGGAAGCCTCCAGACCACCATCGAAGAAGCCCTCAGCTTCAGCCTCACATCGTCACATGATCCGAACAGAACTGGCCTTCCCGTGGACACCCTGAGACCGGCTTCGGACCCGGAAGCTTCTGCCGGGTATCCGATCTGCCCCCATGGATCAACGTGTGAACCCCCAAAAGCTTGCGCCGGTGAACATTCAGCCCTGGAGACACAGAGCAGCATGTCTTTAACGTCACTGCTGTCGCCAAGCTCAGTGGGGCCACCGCCGGTCAAGAAGTGCAACAGCACTGGGAGTTTAGCGCCGAGAAAACAGGCAGGAGAGGACGGAAAACGACCGGCCGGTGCTTGGATCCACGGGACAACAGCATCTGAAAAAGAGCCTTCAGGAGAGTCGGATGTACGTGATGGGAGAACCAGTCAAGTACGAGTAGCGAGCCTCAGGAAAAACAGATGAGATTTTGATGAGGGTGTCATCAAAATCGAGGTCCGTCAGTCTTTTTTTTCTTGCGTTTGTTTTTCTGAGACGGATATTCTTCCATGGGGAAAGTCACATGATCTTCCGAAGATTTAAAAAAAATTACTTTTACTCTCTAGATGCGTGACCTGTGATCTGTTTGGTATTCAGCTCATAGGAGAGCATTGTGAAAGGCTCATGAGGAATCGACTCCCTTTAGATCGTCAGAACGCATCCTGACACGAGACCAGGATGTGCGAACGCAAACGCAGCAGCACGATGTAGCACTTTTGTACATGTCTCACGAACATCGACAATGCAACACAACACAACGTAGTGACCTGAAGACTGTCCAGGTTTTTTTTTCGTTTGTTTGTTTGTTTTTTTGCATCTTGTAGACCAAGCATGTGGGTGCAGCTATCTCACGAGGGCTGAAGAATCCAAGCTATATTTCGAAACGCTTGCATGCATCTGTGTGTCTGCGGGTGTCCGCTCAAACCTCTCGATGCATTCCGGTTTGGTTTTAGTTTTCTTACTTTGATTTTGTTTCGTTTCTTCGTTTTTCCAAAATCATGCATGACGTGGAGGAAGGAGCCGGGCCGAGGACAGAGCGGAGAACGCTTAATCACCTTCTCCATCGTAAAAGCTGATAAATATTCTGCATGACGGCTTATTCTTACAGAAAACTTGAAGTTTTAAGTCCAAACGAAGATGTCAGTGCTGGACCATAGCGTGATTTCTACAAAGATATTTTTTTATAAACGCGTCTATCCGAGCTGTGGAAGGAGTACGTCCGTTCTCGTTGCCTTGTCTTTATCGTTCCTACTGTTTCTCTGACTATTTTCAACGTCATTCCTGCGAACGACTTCCAATTTTATAATTTTAGTTACAAAAACACAAAAACAGAAACAAAAAAAGATGGAATCGCACTTTTTCTATGTGGGAAAAGAACCCAGCCAAAAAATAATTGCGGATCAGATGTGCTCTTGATTTTGTGGAGTTGAAATCAAAATACAAGATGAAGTAGAGGACGTATCGGTCTCTGAATCATCCCTAAAAGTTAATTCGCTATTACGATGTTTGTTGCACTTGTGAGCATTAATTTGAGCCTCGTAAACTAGGTTGAAGGATTTTAAAACAAGACCCAGTCCTCAAGTCTGGATTGCCATTCTTAGACCATCTGGGCATCTTTTAAACTCGTCCTACTTATGACATCCAAGAGGAGTCGTCATGTTAGCATAGTCTTAGTGTAGTCGTAGCACTTAGCATCCCTGACGTGTTCCTCTCGTACATTGCGCGTACTTTTACACGTATTCCCGAGGTCCGGCTGACCTGTAGACTAAACTTCGTGATCAGTACTAGATGTCCGTCTATTGTGCAATATTCCAGTGGTGTTGTGTAATGGTCGAGAATTCGTTTGAAACACTTCTAGCTTTATTAGGTCGGTCAACAGACAAAATAATAATAAAATTAAGACACATATGCGAAGGGCTTTCTTTACTTTCCGAGAACATCTTGGGAGATTTCCGGACAGTCAGTGGACCACATGTCACAGCAATAAGATGTAGCTTTGTACGCCCTTGATATGTCTGAGTATTATTTCTACCGATGTACGTGTGGTAAATGTGAGGTGGGGGGGCTGAAGGGGGTGAGGTTAGAACTCAGTCGAGAGAACTCAGGGCCTTGGATTATACCACTAATATAGCTCTGGTTAATGGGTTCAATTGAATGGTGAATGGTGATTATGGCACAATGTCGGCTCTGAGAATCAGTCAGTTATGACGGATTTCTATTCGAACCTCGAACGCTACGGCCACAGACGTTACCCCGCCCATGTAAGTAGTGTAAATGTCTGTGATGTTTATTGTTTTTCTAGATGATTATGGCGTGTGATTCTATAGACTGACCGATTGATCGCATGAACGCCGTGACTATATTTTCAGGAGTCGTCGGTACAACAATTTAAAGAATTAAAAAAACATATGTAGAAATTTGATTTATATCTCATTGTCTAGATATAGGCAGCACGGTGGCTTAGTGGTTGGCAATGTCGCCTCACAGCAAGACGTCACGGGTTCGATTCCTGGGTAAGACAATCCGGGGCTTTCTGTGTGGAGTTAGCATGTTCGCATGTCTGTGTCGGATCGCTCAATCATGTTCATTGGTAATATTGATGTGTGTGTGTGTCTGTTGCAACAGACTGGCTACGCATGTTTAGTGTATTCGCCAATGTGCGTCCCACCATGACACTAAAACGGCTTAAGTGCTGTTATATATCCCTCCTGACAAGCCTTCCAATTGATCCAGGTTTGAGACTGGGATGTTTTTGGACTGTAAGAGGAAGTCAGATTATCTAGGGGAGACCCACACAGAATCCAGGATTCCCTGCTTGGGTATCGAACCCAGGACCTTCTTGCGGTTAAGGTGACCCTTTGAGCTACTTAAAAGTCACCAGGTCTTCCATTTGTTTGGTATCTTCTTGAAGACTAGATCCATCCCCTCGCACTAGTTCTTTGTCAGCCGTGGTCAGTACTTTGATGGGCGTGGTCAGTCGTTATGAAGGGCGTGGTCACTTCGGTATGGTGGGCGTGGTCACATATAAAAGGCCTCTGTATATTTGATGTTTAAGGTTTTACTGTGCACTCGAGGAACGAGAGAATTTACCACTGTACCCTTCCTAAGCTTGAACGTTTGTACAGTATTTTAACTCTGTATATTGAACTGCATGTGTGCTATGTTACCAATGACAATGAAACCTCTGTGCACATTTACGAGTCCCAGGGGAGAGAAAGCGTTTCCATTCGGGACGCGACCAGTTTTGGGGTTTTTTTTGCACCCGAAAAGTCTTCCTGATTTATGGTAGCTGTAGCGGTGACGTGAACGCTGACGTTACCCAGCACAATAAAATGCTTTTAATCATTTTCTCTTCTAATGTAGCTGAGACGAATACTTGTCAAAAAGTTGTCATTATTATTATTTATTATTATTATATTGTTTGCTCTAATTGTTATTCTAGTTTTTCTTTACAGTTGCACAGAAGGTTTGTGAAACTTTTTTTCCAACGCCGTCGTTTTTCCTTAATTTACCACTGTAAGCACTAGAAAGTGTTGTTTCTGAGGGTTCTGTCTCGTTTGTGTTTACCTCTTGGTGTAGAATCTGATCAATATTAAACAACAACTGTTGGATCAGATACAAAACGTGGCACAACATATGCAGGGTGCAGCCACTTTAACTACAAGTGTGTTACAGAACTACACACCATTTTACAGACCACAAGGGAGAAAATACCCTTGTAGATAAAGTAGTTGCTCCCTTGATGTTCACAATGTTTTGTATCTGATCCGGTATTTGAAAGCATTCAGTGCTTAATATCGATCAGCTTCCACATCACGACATCGCTCGTGATCTTGGTGTCTTCCAGGAGGATGAACACAAACAAAACAAACCCTCAGAAACTCGATGCCCTCTAGTGTTGTTGAGTTGAATGACTTTACTCCACACAGAACTAGAAAAGAGAAACGACTGCATGTGTGTAAAGAAGACGCAGCGGTATAATTCAGCCATTCCGATTAATTTTTGGTGTTTTATTCTTAGAGGGGACGTTCCTGCTGCCTTCGTTTTATCCCACAGTTCATATTTACATTTCAAAGGTTTCACAAACTTTTTCTGGTTTTATTGTTCCGTATGATTTCTGTATCCGGATCTTCCTAAATTCCTTCTTTTTATGAAATTGTATTTTCTTTCGGATCGTTTGTCCAACTGCCAGTTACGTCATTTGTATTCTCAGAGACTCTTTGTTGTATCTGTTTATTTTCCTGCTTCGTCATTTGTTTTTCTTCTTTTATGTTGATGCATTGTTTCAGCTTGTTTTTGTAGAACACGTCTTTTGGCCCCTGTCTGTTGTTCCGACTCTGATTACTGGAATAGCCCAAATAAACCTGATGGCAATTTTATTCACCTGCATCCATTTTTTTTACTATTGGAATATTGCAGATAATACTATTAGCCTAGCATTGGGAAAATGTCTTTGCCAATAGATCTGATGAAATTAACATTTACGACCACTTCTTCATTGATCTGTATTGATTTGGATTGGGTGGGTGGGGTCTGGTGATTTGAGAACTGGGCTTGTAATCGTAGGGTAGCCGGGTTTGATTTCGACAGTTGACAGGTCACGACTGAAGTTCCCTTGAGCAAAGCAACGAACCTTTAAATGCTCCACAAGCACCATGGCTCAGTATGCCAACATCGCCAGGTTTGTCTGTTCAGTACTGCCCCCTAGTGTGCAATCAGTAGTGTACTTTTCACTGTACTTATTGGGTTAATTGGGCTGACCACAACTTTGTCACGTGTTTACAACTTTTCTTTCCTTGGACCAACATGGACAGATAGTAAAACCTGCTGACAGAAACACCCCACAAGAGCTGCAGTTTTGGCTTCACGAGCTTTATCCTTGAAAAATGATCCTTGAAAAATAAGCAATTATCAACTTAAGGATAAAATGTTCGCTTTTTTTACCCAACACATCGCACCTACTAACAGGTCCAGTTATAAAGGTGAGTTCTTCACCACAGTGGGAATCATAAGCTTTCTTTGATCAGCTGCTAAAGCTGATCTGTGAGGTTCTTAACACAGCGTGTTCGCCGCCGCCTTCATCTGAAACCTGCTGACCCGCATCCACCTGCTCGCTTATGGACCACACACACAAACACTTACACACACCTACCCTATCAGGTTTGCAGAAAGCAAACAATCTCTGACACTCTGAAATTTACACTACAGCGCATTTTCCTCTAAATCTGGATTATACGAGGAGGAAAAGTTCGGCCAACAGGATGAGATGAACAATGAGTCCGATTCTAAACCAGGATAAGAAGTGTAAAATTCAGCGAGCTGGCAACACTCATGCTGAACACTGTACGTTATGTGTTCATTCAGTCCGGCCCGGTACCAACTGACCGACAGACTGGGACCGGTCTGCAGCCCGGGGGTTGGAAACCACTTTTTTATTCTATAAACTTGAAAAAGAATTAAAATATAACAATAACATCACACACACAGACAGAACTTGCCAAACTAAAAAAGAAAAACGAAATAATTACCTCTTTGTTTCCAGAGATGTATGTTGCATTTTTATGCTAACTATAGCTATAGAGCCGAGCGCCTGAAAGTCACACCCAGAGCAAACCGTGTTCATTTACATAACTCGCAAAGCATCGTGGGTACAGACTGGCGTCCTGGCATGTACGGAACAAAACAGAACTATTTCCTACCTCTCTGTGTGTATATATGCAAGCACACACTCGCCGCATGAAAAGGTTGAGCCCTTGTTAAGAATCTGTGATGTATGTGGAATCTCTTAGAATTTTCTGCCACACGCAGAATGCCAGTCTGCAATCGATAAGCGTCCCTCCCGAGTCCCACCACGTCAATACCGGAACATCGGGCTTGATGCTCGGCCGCACCACATCCTCTAATTGCTATGAAAAATATGTCTGCGTTTGGCCCCGACTGAACCTGGAGAAGGGCAGAACTGACTCACTGTAGATCCATTTCCTACATATTTTATACATTGTACAAGCTATGTAAAAGCTGTCCGACCAAGAGTCAGAGTGCCTTCATCTGACCTAACCCTGAAATTGAAGGCAAAACAGTCAACAAGTGCTCAGGACCTGTGGGAACCTGTGGGAAACGTTCGAGGTGCCTCCTGATAAAGGTTGTTCACGACATGAATCGATTACTAATGCAATGAGAAATGACCAACAAAGCACCAACAAATCAGATTGTGTTTTGATTGTGTGAGGCATTTAGCTTTAATAAACAATTACCAAAAATAAAAATCCATCCCTCAAATTTCTGTAAAATTATTACAATTAGGTTTGGTGTGGTTTTGACTGCTGTGATAACTACCTGATTTGCATTACAACCTCCTGGGTACGAGCCATCACCTGGCAAACCTTCGCCAAACCACCACCAGAACAGATTAGTGGAAGATTCGCCATTCGGATGTTGGAATTACGTTCACCGTTCATCACAAGTGGTACATTTAAAAGTAAGAAAAAAAGTCTCACAAGAAAATCAGTTGTTGGCTGTAAGGCACGACTCGACCAAGTATAGTCGATGAGGAACTATTTTTAAGGATGTTTTGTGTGTGCAATTAAGTAACTTAGTTTGCTGACATTTTTACATTTATCAAACCCCCCAAAAAGTATAAACGTAGGGGATGGAGCATTTCCGAAAACAGCTTATCAGCCTAAGCGACGTGGCTTAAAACACAGCATTCATAATCAGGCTTACGCTTGATTTTGTGCATTTCACAGCCATGATTTAGAACACATAGACCTGTTTTAACATTTAAAACAACAAGGCATGGTACAGTATCTCCCCTTTAAGATCCAGATGTTCTGTATCCCCCCACATCAGACGCAGTGCAGCAACTGTTTCACAACCTCTGGGTACAATATTTCGTGACTGCGGGGTCAATCGAGCCAAATGGGAGGTTAAAAAGATGAACAGCAGCCAGGCGGCTGTAAAAGCTGTAAACCAGACCTATAAAACACGAGGAGGAGCATCTTCACATTGTAGTGCAGATTGTGGGGGTTCAATCTGTCTGCTTCCTCATCATATTACACTCACTGAGCACTTTATTAGGTACATCTGGTACACACGTTATTATTATAATAATGTAATTATTGATTCATACAGTATTGAGGGTAATTAATTTGTTGTTCTTTAGACTTTTTAACACAGTTTCATCCCCAGATGGTGTGTTAATCGTCATGCAATGACTGAATGAACTTAAATCATTCAGACATTTCAGTGTTGGCTTTGAATTTATTTATTTATTTAGCTTTTAACATCATGTTTTACACTTTAGGTAACATTCATGACAAGAGACGCTAGTTCATCACACGAGTCACAAAAAATACCATCAACTGTTGTGTCTTCAATTTGTCTAAAATCTAATCAAATCAAGGATTATTTGTCAAATACAGAGTCATACAAGGTGCAACCGGAAGTGAAATGCTTTCATAACTGCCCAGCCACAACATAATGAAAAACCAACCAATTATAATTATAATTAATCAAATGTAAAAGGTATAAAAATAGCAACAAACTGTCCAAAAAGAGTCGAAAAAGACGACCAAGTGACGATAAAGCGACCAAGTACTGATTAGGCATCCAAGACTCCAAGTAGTAATAAAATGATAATAAAGTGATAATAAAGTTGAAATAGCAATTAAAGTGATAATAAAGTGACCAGGGTTGATTAAAGAACTGCATATTTGGGCAACATATGTGTCAGGAATCCGAGATCGGTCTCTCCCTCTGTTGACACGCAGAACACACGCTCACCTAGCCCCGCCTTCTGATCCTGCACACGCACCCTCCTTCGTCACACAGCTGCGACGCGTTAGTAATCTGTATGCCTTTGTTATTTAAGCTTCGGCTTTTCGCGAGCGAAACGCGAAGTATTGCCTTTTGTTCTCTTTACGTACCAAGCGATTCCGTGTTTTTTGATCTATGTTTAACTCTTGTTGTGACTTCGCTGTGTTTCCAGTTCCTCTGATATCTGTTCGTGTGTGGGTGAGTCTCGAGTGTTTGTTTAGCTTCTTGTAAGTAGTGTGTGTGTGTGTGTGTGTGTGAGCGGATGTGTGTCTCATCGTTTCACCACAATCCTTCCCCATCTACTAACTTCTTTCTTATCATTCTTTATTCTAACATCTTCACTATCGGGCGTGGTGCACTAATACATCTTTCTCGCTGTTTCACTAACCGGCTCCCTATCTCCCTTATCCATCTCCTGTACCACCTGTATCATACTCTTTGCGTTTTCATTCTATCCTGTATTCCTGTGATCATTATTGTACCGTCTACTTTAGACGTGGTCACGAGTGTAGGTTTTCCTTTTTCATCACGCATAGCCCCGTGCAGGGTTCTCTTTCTGCAGTGTTTTTTGATTGTGCTCGTTCCTGTAATCTTTCTCACACGTTTAACCTCGTCTTGTTATTCACGCATAGCCCCGTGCAGGGTTCTCTTACTGCAGTGTTTATTGATTGTTATTTTGTCTATCATCCTTCTCAAGCGATTCTCATCGCCTCTGTCGGTACGCGTAGCCCAGGGTAAGGTTCTGATTCTCAAGTATATTTCCTTGACTATCTATATCTCTGTTTTTGTTACGTTGTTGTTTTGCGGCTTGGTACGTGTTTCTCCCTTGTGTCTGCCCCAGGTACCTGTCCCTAC
>JAOUQU010099538.1:0-15845 GCA_028566735.1 Ammoglanis amapaensis
CCACTCTTTCTATTTCTTCACGCATAGCCCCGTGCAAGGTTCTCTTATTGCAGTGTATTTTGTATGTTCTCTATCCTATACTCTTTTTCACCTGTTTAGTCTCGCCTTTCTGTTCACGCATAGCCCCGTGCAAGGTTCTCTTATTGCAGCGTTGTTGGATTGTTTCTGTGACTCTCTTCCTTCTCTCGCGGTTAATAGCGATCCCAGTGGCCAACCAAACACATCGTAAGGTTCGCGTTCTCCAGTCTTTCCCTGTGACTATCATTACGACAGTGTTTATTTATTTGTTTATTTGCAGCTTGGTACGCGTCGTGTTTTCGTGTCTGCCCCAGGCCCCTGCTCCTACCCAGGGTTCCCCGGGCAGGCAACCATCACAGCAACTCTGCGGGCAATCCTGTGTCGCTGCGGTGTTTATTACAAATAAAACCTCACTTGTTTCTGCATCTACGTCTCCTAGACATTTTTTGTACACCATCAGAGACATTTGTGACATAAAATATGTAAATATATAAATATGTTAAAGCTTTAGCTAAAATGTTGCGCATACATCAGTTCCCACAGACTCACAATAAGTTTAAACAGAAAATAAACTTATTCCATAAGTGCAAATCTTTAAAGTAAAGTACTCTTCCATTTGGATATCATGTCACTGTTGGATAGTTGGATTGCTATGTTGAGCACTTGCAGTAATTACCACCGCTATGACGTCCAGTCCAGTCCAGTCCAGTCCCACAGCCGAAATTGTTGTGCTGGTTCTGTTCATGTTCAGGATGTGGTAGTAAGTGATATTATTGCCCAAATACATTTGGGCATAGGGAAGATCAGGCAGGGCATAACTGTGACTCATGTGAGTGGTTTGATGCATATGGGCAATTAGCTCATGAAAAGTTCATTCAGTATTTGTCAAACGGAATTGTGTTTATGTGGTGTATTGGATTTGTAATGCAATGCAGTTGAAAACATAATCAGACTTTTACTAGGGCTTTACTTTTATTTATTCATCAACAGAATTAACTGCTGATAGCAAGATGATATTTCAAAAGAAGCGATGGTAATAGCCTATATTAAAAAGCTATCATCTGACCATCTCTAGATACAGTCCAGCAGTTAAGTATGAAGGAATGAACGGATACAAATGCTAATAGCTACAACGTGGACAAATTTATGGGTGCAGCAAACAGAAGAATTGCCAACGCGCAATTCAGTGCCTTAAAGTCTCAACCTTTGCTGCAAATACCACAGACCTTTTTACCACTTAAATAATGCATGAGACTGCTGGCTCAGCTTATACTGAGGAAAATACACAACATTCCACTCTTATGTGGCACTAAATTTTCTCTACAATTCCTCCAGCTTACAGAAAGCGGTCATGTCCATGCTCACTTGAGTAATGTTTAGCAAAGTTAAATACTTCTCCATTACTAGAAACAAAGTCAGATTATTGGTGATTGTTCATTGGTTAATAATTGTTGGAATTCACTATATTTTAGTTTTAATCTTCATAAACTATTAACACTCAATGAGCTGTGTTGTTTACAGAATGTGATTGTTATACATACTGTATCTTATATCTGATAAAACGAAGACAGACAAATGACTATTTCTATACAAATACAGTAAGATAAATATTCAGACACACATAGAACTACAATAATGCATAAAGTTTTATGAAGCGTTTGACACATTAAAGGTTAAAACAAAATTCTCATGAATGTATGAATTGATGAAATAATAATCTTTTACATTTAGGATAATATTCCGATTTATTTTGGAAGAATTTCTACCAATTAAAAACACACAAATATATTTTTTAAATTTACAAGTAATGTGAAATCTGTACAGTGAAACACATATTTACACACTAGTGAACACACTGTAAGGGGCTGCAGTGAGCATACATGCTGTGGTGGGCAGCCCTTGCCACGGCACCAGGGGAGCAGCTAGGGTTTACTGGTTTTAGGGTGTCTTGCTCAGGGTCACTTTTGATTCTCGGAATCAAACCATCAACCTTCCGATCACAAAGCCGGTTCTCTAACCACAATGCCACAGTTGCCCGATGTGCAGCACTGTCTCACAACAAGTAGGTCCAGAGTCCTTTCTGTGTGGAGTTTGCATGTTCTCCATATGGGTCTCCACGTTTGAGCGAGAGGAATTTCAGATACAATATTTTCCATGTCTGTGTTCGGTTCTATTCTTGAAGGAAACAGTAATTCAACATTAAGGTATGTAAAGCATGTTTTTAAAATCTGAGTAAATATATAAATAACTAAGTTGGTTGCATTGTTCATCTTTATTTGTGAAAGAGCTATGGAGTGTGCATCATATAAAGCATTGTGGAAAAATACAGGGTGATTCAAATACATTTCATCAGTGAAACTGCACATCTGTTCAATAAAAAATAGGAAGATGTGGCATGGCTATCAATTTCAGTAAGTTGCATGGGTGTCACATGTAGTCTCTTTATCTCAGTAATTCATAGAACCAATGAGCCTCTGAATCTAAATCGAATAGCCAATGAGCCTCTGAATAGGCATTTGTGCCATTTACTCGCTTCTCTTATAACATCAGAAAGACATCACTGTCCATTTCATGCCAAGGTTTTTATCATCTCCTATTGTAGTGATTTAGATTGTTATGCAGCTACATAATGGAACTTACATTTAGTAAGGGAGACCTATATATTTTTTGATCTGAGACCGTTATTGGCTTCTGTAGAGTTGACTTCTGTTTTTTATTAGTTTGTGTAAGTTTTCCCATTATGTAAGGTCAGACCCTAATGCTTGACGTGAAAGTCCTGCTTGGAACATATTTTGTGGCATATGTTAAGGAAATTACTTTTTACAAGCAAAATGAATAAATCTTTATATTCTTGTATTAAACGTATGTATTTCTTGTGTACTCTAATTCAGTTGTTGTGAAGCCTTTCAGCTGCTCCCATTAGGGGTTGCCACAGCAGATCTTGGCCTGCATTATTGATTTTGTTTATTCAGAGTGGCTTTCCTGAAACAACCATCCATGTTTATCTGAACACTGCTTTTTGCATAACAGTGGCTAGGATGGCAATGAGCCAACCGCTGGCAATGCCCCTCTTGGTGCTGGTTTGTTAGCAAAAACTCTCTGGTGTGTAATGCATTAAAGTTGCAGTAATTAATAAATCCCCAACAAAGTTTTTATTAATCTATTTAAATGTACGTATGTGTCCTTTAGAGTATTGCACTGCATCCTGGCACTGAGGAAGCGCAGGCCACAACAGAATAGAACAATGCATCCAGGCATGGAAGAAACACAGGCCCCAGAAGAGTATTGCAATGCACCCTGGCATGGAGGAAGAACAGACCACAGCAAAGTACTGCAATGCCTCATGGCACCAATAAAGCACAGGCCACAGCATAGTATTGGAATGCATCCTGGCACTGTGGAAGCACAGGCCACAGTAGAGTATTGCAGTGCCTTTTGTTACATGCCCACAATAAAAAGTCATAAAGAGTCAAAAAGAGAAAGAGATGCACACAGAAAGAGAAAAAGAAGAACAGTTGTAATAGAATATGTGCCAATAAAAAATAATTGCTGTATATATTTGATACTGACTTGGCTTTTTGATACACATCAAATGCAATGACTCCTGTGATTCACCCATGATCCAACAGGCAAGCTCTTGTAACTCCAACTGCTGATGTTTATTCTGGTTCTGATAGAAACGTATCAGAATACACAGTCTATTTTGTAGCGTATAGTCATAATGTTATGCCTATTTGGTGTATTGCCAGGCGGTTTGCTAAATGTATTTATTTATTTATTCTTTGAAGTGGAAATGAACCCGACCAAGTAAATTGTAGAGCATTTAAATTACAGTCTAACTCTGAGCAAGTTGCTATTGAGCATTTTCTTTTCAGTAACAGCACTAAAAGTCACATGCTGTATGTCAGAATGCAACAGAGCGTCTCTTAGAACAGCCTAAAGCAAGATAAAAAAACCCTACTAATCTTCAGAAAAATATTTAATGTACAATTGTCAATTGTCTTAATTGATCAAAAACTATACATACCGTTCATGTCTGACAAAGCTGATAGCAGCTCTGGAGGAGACTCATATGTGGAGGGTTGTTGATTCAGTGACTTGTCCAATGCATTTTTACGAGACAGAGAATAACTTCTTTCATTTCATAAACTCAAGTGGTTTTTGCATGGTAGGTGTGTTTTTTTTAACTTTAATTTACTTTAATTTAACTAAAAGCTCGTCAGGAACATATCTTGCTAAATAGTGATGGTGTAACCGTGTGTATTGTTGCAGCACATGTCTATTTGCAGCGGACATTATGACTAGAAAGAAAACAAAAAAATTCTAATTATATTTGATTTTATGTTTTTATTTCTGTTTTAGGTGACATTTTGTAAAGCAGCAGTAGATTGTTTTAAGTGACACCATTGTGTCTCAAACCACACACATTTCGTGTGTAGTGCGCACTAAGGACTTATGTCTTAGTGCACAATTTCATGGGAACACTAAATAATACACTACACTTCCGGGTAGTGACGGACAGACATTTGATTGCGGATCTCACCAAACTATCCAACAGACTTAGTTTATATGATATCATTTATAGTTTGATTTGCTTTTGTTTACCCTCTACTAATAAATAATGTTATGAATACTACTTTACAGTTGCCTCCACTTTCAGATTTTTCAATGGGTGCTATAAACCAATCGAAAGTCCAATCTATTACATAAATATAATGGCGGCGGGGTATAATGGTGGCGGTTTAGTGTGTAGTTTCCATTAGTGTTCACACTAATTATTGACTTGTGTATCTCGGATGCACTATAAAACACAGTGCTCAAAGTGTGCAAGCGCACCATTTGGGATGCACCATAGGATACAAAAGTAGCTTATACACCACAGGGCTTTTTTTGTTACAGTACTGTTGAATTTTTACATTTAACAGTGTTTTTTGCATAGATGTTTTGCATACATTCAATCATTTTTCTTTAGATTTTGTGAATTTGAATAATTAGTCAAACCGAAATTATTAATTTCTTTTAAGAAAACTATTTCTTTCTTTTTCATGTAGAAGGCAGTTACCTGAATGTATTAAGAAGGATATTGTAGATACCACATATATAGAGCCCTTATTAATTTGGTGTGTGTGTGTGTGTGTGTGTGTGTGTGTGTCTGTGATTCCATTTCTAATAAGTGAATTACATCCATTAATAAATGTCACATCTACAGTATTACCAACACCTGCCAACAACTGCATTTTATTGCTGGTAGCCAATTATACTGTCAGTTTTAGACCGTTTTTCCTTGCTTGAGTACCTAGAGCTAGTGATACCATTAAAAAGAAAGATGTAGGATCTTTTTACTGTTTTATAGTGGTGTGGTTTACATTGCTTCAGGTAATGCTTAATAATGTTTTACCACCTGGATGTGTGAAAGCACGACTGTGATCCAGTTGGTTATATCAGCATCAACTATGAAGTTACATAAACCAAAAAAAGGAAGTGTGGCACTTTATTTTTAAGTTGCAGATGTTGGTTTACATTTGTATTCGACACATCTGCAGTATTAGCAACAGCTGCCAAACATGATTTTATTGCTGGTAGACAATTACTCTCTGAATATCCAGCTCCTTTTAATGACCCATAAACCTGATTCACTAATGTACTGATGGCTTAGTGGATTTATGGATTAGAGACGTTAGCTAAAATCAAACAAAAGGGTTTGAATTATGTTTTTATAGTATGTTTAACATAAACGATAAATAGTTTATCTATGACAAATTTAGTTTATAAAAACATACAATCTGATTTTTGACCATAAATCTCAGGATTGAGTAATTTTTGCCATACACTGCCTGGAGTGAATCATATTTCCATAGGACTCTGGAACAGTGTAAATTGACGGAATTAAATGGTAAATCATTTTCATTCATCTAGCAACCTGACTGATGGAAATGGGTTTGACAATTGACAGGACATTTATGGAGAAGGCTAAAATGAAGCCTTTAATGTTGTAACATTAGTTAAAGAAGACATTATGGTTTTGTGTTACTCTTGATTGTCTGTACTGGGACACGTTTAGTCTTTAATTCTTCAGTGATCTCATTTTCTCGAAATCAAAAACTAAACGTAAGTTTCCTTGCTGGCACCTGACATGCTGTATCTGGATTTAGCCCTGGGTGAAATTTCAATCAAGCTGTCACGGGAGTCCTGTGTGATGGCATATGATAAGCCATTCTGTATTCTACTAGCTTGCAAACGGGGAAATGATAATGTCAGCATTCTAGCAGAAGAGGTGCCGTAGTAAATTTTACTCTGGCATCTTATCCAGGCTCTTTTTGGCGAGCTGGTCTAAGTGTAAAAATAAAAGACTTATTTGGATACAATGGCTGCCCTTTTCTCACAGGGAATAAATGTGCAGAGTAGAGGGAACTCTGCTGAGAAGGGCAAGTAATATAGAAGGAAAATTTTGCAATGATTTCAGATTAACTGTAGTTCCATTTGCAGTGATGACAACAGCTCCAGGAGTGGCAAGCGGCCAAGTATCTCTCTTTGTATGTCATCAGTGGCGTCTTGTCATTGGTTCTTTACAGTAGCGTTGCTGACCTTTATATGATGAAGCACTAAGAACCACAGTCTTGGCATATCTCTCTGTCTTAGGAACGTAAAAGGAAGTTGCTCCGGCCCTTTTCGGTGCAAGGATGCATGACGGAGGCGGGGGGTATCCCAAAGGCCACCATTTTCTCTGCTTTATATTTCAGACATTCACACAAAGACTTAAAGGGCTCCTATTTGAAAGAAGCAAAACTCTCTAGAAATGTGGCTGTTTACACCTGGCGACTGTTGGCAGAAGTGCCATCAAACAAAAGCAATTCCATTTGTCATCATTTAACTAAGGCTAACTGATATCATTTTCTCCTCTTTGTACTGAAAGATTCCCAAGAATGCAATAACCCATCATCGCCCTGGCACTAGCTCAACACTCATTTATGTCTTCAAAAAACAAAGCCTACTGAAATAACATTTTACAATGTTCTTCAAAGAAAAGGAAAGAGGGCAGATGGGTATAAAATACCTTTTATCACATGCTATATTCTCCAGAATGTTTTCTTTTTTCCACTTGGACTAAGAGCTACAATTGTGTCTACAAATGTGTCTACAAAAAAGCACGAGGGTACAAAGACAAAGCATTACAAGGTCTATTCCAAACTAACACTGAAGCTCCTTTTAGTAAACAGTGATGTGCTCTTTCTCCCTCTGATGTGCTTGTTTATTTAAAGCCAAATCTGCATGTCCTAACTTATTCATAATGTTTTTATATTTTAGAGACCTGTCAGAAAAAATAGACTCTTTCATTTCAAAGCCTTAAACAGCACTTAAAAATCTTATATATATATAAGATTTTTAAGTAACTCTATTTATTTTTTTCAGCTTCATGTAATAATTATCGATTCTGGTCGTTCCGGTATTAGATAGACTGGATTATAATTCATTTTGTGTGACTGAGTTTGGGATTTAGAAATGTTCTTTGCATAGAATTGAATGTTCACGTTGTACATGTTCATTTAAGACAATATTATTTATAAATCAGCATTCATATTGAAGTTAAAAAAATCAAAGAAAAACTACATTTTCAACCACTGGATCTGTGCTAAAGGGGAAAGCACCATGTCACTGTGTTGCCAGATGTTTCTCCACACCAGCAAGATCTAAAAATTAACCAGTTTTCACGATGCTTAATTAACGTAGATTACATATGGAAGAAAGTGTATCTAAGTATACATCTCTAATCAACCTAGTGCATGTTTTGGGGCTGTGGAAGGAATCCAGAGTGCCCACAGTATGTGGACATGAGGAGAACATGCAAACCTCACCTGGGTCAACCTGGGAATTGAACCTGGGACTTCAGCCTGTTATCTAGTTTTACCACTGCTTAATCAAATTTAGGGTCACGCGCTACACAGACTGAAAAATACTGTACATTAAAAACAGGTCGCCAGACTTTTGCAGGTTACAGAGAATAGGACACACACAGGACATTTTCTGTAACCCCCATTAACCTGGCTGTATATCTTTGGATTGTGGGATTGCTTCATCTGGGAATCAAAACCGTGATGTCTGGCTGTAAGGTAACAGTGCTAACCTCCTAGCCAATGGAAACAAACAATGTAGCAATACAAAATACAAACAAATTTGTAACTGTGTAATTGTTGGTAGTAACCGGATAGCATGGAAATGAAGACAAGTGGTTACAATATGGCACTGAGTACCTGTTACAAACAAGTATCCCACTCCACCTTCCCTATGAATGGAAATCACGCCGCCTTGGGACCATGCAGTACTGGTATTTAAGTCAGCAGAAAACCAGATTTTACTGAATGTCACACCATTGATTTGAAAACAGATGGGAACTGTATGATTAGGATACTTTTTACGATTACGAAACACTTTTACCAAAGCAACAGGTGACCATCAGTAAAGATGCACTGGCAGATCAATCATTTGAGCCTTCATGCCATCTTTGATGGTCGTACTGTACATGGCAGGCCTTCAACCAAGCTGTTGCTTTAGATACACAGTTTAAGATCATCTAGCAAGTTTGTAATTTTTATATTCATCTTTACATTGTATGCTTGTATAACTAAACTACAAGAGAAAAATAGAGTAATGGTGTGTTGGCCATAATAGATGTTTTGATCACTTGGACTTGGAAGTGTCTGCTATGTGCTGAATAGCTGATTCACCTGTGATGACGCTACTATAACAATAATGACAATTAGTAAATGATATTCACTACTGTTTTTTTACTGTAGTTGCTTTCATTCATATAACTGTACTCTAATTACTGTATCCACCTATGTTGAGAGGTTCAGAATTACCAGCTTTAAGCAGAGAGAGAGAGAGAGAGAGAGAGAGAGAGAGAGAGAGAGAGAGAGAGAGAGAGATTGATTACAGAAAGCAGTGACGTAGCTCTGTTGATGCTGAGTCTGTGTTGACCTTGTGTTGAGGTGGGGACTGATACTTCAGCCATTGTGTCTATGGCAATATCGACATGTCCTGGATGCTGTCTGTGTGTAGAGTACCTGAAATATTTGCCGTCTCTCAAGAGGTGTTGTATTCCAAGATTTTGTAACAGCGAAATGCATTTTCAACCTACCTTGCCACCCGGACAGCAGCTCAGATGTCAGTCTTTGTGTCAACAAAGCAATTAGACTGCATCGTTTTTGCTTAGTTTTTTTTTTTGGATGATTTCCACTAGCTTAAATGTCTTATATGGTGCTAAAAACCTTCAAACAACAATGTAATTATGATGAAAACAATCTTTTTATTGGATTTGAAAGTTTTAAGATTATATAAGAATTTTATTTCAGAGAGTGATCGCATTGAGTGATAAGGGAACATATTGTTTTATTTTAAATAAACCTTAGTTGTTCAGCTGAGAGTAATATTCTTAAATCTGTTCCAGTTTTCCAAAGAAATAAGCCAATTACAAAACCCTGACAGTTCCCAAAACTACTGTAGAAGTTTTAATCTGACTCATGGTGTAAATATATGATTTCCCCCTCTTTGCACCACTTGATACCTTGTAGAATAAAAAATCTTTCTTTTTCTGAGAAGGAAATTACATTTCTTACTCTGATAGTGCTCAGTATAGTAAATGAGATGCTGGTCATAAAATGGAATATGAAGGTCTATGGAAATCCTTTGCCTACTGGGCTCAATCTGTATTCATCCTGATTGTAGTTTTCTTTTCTTAACCATTAGGTATATTGTTATGACCAGTCTATGGCAGAATTATCTATGATTTTGACTATCCCAGACACAATATTTTTCAGTAAATAAGTCACAAGGTGCCATACTTTCTCTCCAATATGCTATTGTCTACTCTTATTTAGATGATTTAAGAGTTTTTGCATTACATTTACACATTGACATGCGAAGTTTATACAAAAGAGCTCTGTGAATCTTTCCCGCTGCTTCCATTAGGGGTCGCCACCGCGGCTTATGGTGTGTTTACTTATCTGGGCATGGCACTACAATACACTGCTTTGTGCATCCTAGAGACCAGTGACAGTGGCCAGTTTTGAAACAGGGAGTTTAGACTCTGAGCTGGTGTGCTAATTTACCTTTGGGATTCAAAAATAAGAAAAACTGGGGTGAAAAATTATTTTAAGTAGTTATAGTCCAGTCACACTAAGACAACAGCACTAGAGTCAATGCCCCATACACCATGATAGCATTATAAATTGTACAGTCATTAGCAAGACTTAGACCTAAAAAAAGATTTTTAATTGCTACTATTATTAGATATACCGACGGTGACTCTTAGGAGTAAACATTCACCTAATTTGTCTTGATATATTTATTTGAAGCCGAGGTCCTGACATCTCATCATGGGACAATATGCATTCTCTCATGATCCAAAGCCATAAAATGTGCAGAACTCATAGCTTATATAATTTTTCACCATAACACTTTTAAACAGAAAAGTTAGGGCAAGTCGTATGCAGGTGGTCATATAACAATATAACAATAATTCAAGAAATGATGCCACATTGAAGATACAGACCACCCGGCTCCCATGCTTCATTTCCATGTGAGAATTTTCTTCTGCACAGTCTCTCAGCAGCGAGTATATGTGGGATGTAGCTAATGTGCTGGCATTGCCTCTATTGTGTAATGAGTTGATGCATCATTCAGAGGAGAGCTGGCTGTAATGGCTCTGTGAAAATGTATGTAGTGTTGAAAAGGGACCCTGGTAAATGGTGTGGAATTGCTCAGTTCCTGCAAAATGGAACACTCAAATTTAATTTAAATCAATTAAATAATGTCAAAGTGTGACCCAAAATTGTACGTGGGTGTTTTCTAGCAACTTACCAAAAGATGACTTCCATATTACATTGTTTACCTCAATAATTAGCTTTTATCATTTTTTGTTGTTGTTGATTTCATCATTACCATCGGAAAATTGCTTGTGCCATCATATGAATATTTGTCCAGTGCAAAAAGAATTATCGTCAGACTTGATGCCATGAATATTTTTTACATTTTAAACATTCAATCTGAGCTATAACCTTTTATAGGAATTCAGTTTCACATCACGTTCATAAGTTCAACAAGCTGCGAGAAGCATGCCTTAATGCAGAGCTGTAACATTATATAAGAGAACGAAGTTCTATAACATGTGAAGTTGCAGTGCGAAAAGTTGTCAATGCATATAAAGAAAAAAATATTCTCAAAGCTGTGAGAAGCATGAATATATCAAGAGCTGAATCTATCACAAAATAAAATTCTAAAAGCTGTAAAAAAACATATAGGTGAAGATCGTTCTGTAATATTGTATATTATTTATGTATGTGATGTATTAAAAAAGATTATTGGTGCATTTTTTTTCAACGCAATGTCTTTATTGAAAACATCAAGATGACCATTGAACAGATGAAAAATCATGCAGTCTCTGTATCTGTCTACATGTGTATCTGGGTTGGCTGCTAGGCCTGATTGTTTTTTTTTTATTGTTAAATGTAAATTGTGCTCTTTGTGTTTTATTATCACCATTACCATAAGGAAGGGGGGGGGGGGTGCCATTCCTGAAAAGTTTTGGGCATTTGTGTTGTACCTCTAGAAGCAACAATTCGCTGAAGGGTTTTATAAGCTTGGAGAAGCATGTCCATTTGCAGATCTATAACACTTAAGATAATTAAATTCCAGTATATGCAAAGAAAAGCTTACATGAAGTCACCTTGTAAAAGGCGTGAGCCTGTATCTAGAGCTTTTTATGTAAAAGCATTCACGTTCTAGAAGCTGTAAAGGAATGCCCATGTACAGAGCCGTCACATAATAAAATAAATGTGAAAAGCATTCCTATATGTAGAGCTGTCACATACTTCACAGGACTGTGGGATGTGTAAAAAATGTTCACATGAGATCAAGTAGAGAAAAGCTGCAAATTTGTAAATCTGTGATTGTTTCCTTGGGCTTTTGATGGGTGTGATCATGTGTGAAGCTAGCATAACATATGATATGTAAAACGTGACAAGTAGATACATTAATATAGAACTGTGTTATTATATAGGGAAGGTTTTAAAAACTTCCTGTTAACTCTTATCTATCTATCCATCCATCCATCCATCTACCCACCCATCCACCCAGCTCTCTATCCATCCATGCATTTATACATCAACACACATGGTCGAAAAGTACAGTATTTTTTTTCTTGTATTTTTCTTGTATTTTTTCTTGAATTAGTTTCTTGTATTGACTCATGGTCGTGTGTAGTTGGATGCATTTCTGTATGAACCCATCATTTGCATCTGCTTGAAAAAAACTTATTTGTAGGGGATAGTGGGTTATAAGAAAATAAGAATGAGTAAAATACAATAGATATACAATAAAATAAACAGGCTTATCTGGCAGGCTTATGTCGAAAATATACGTCATATATGTGTCATATGTAAATAAACATTCAAACAATCGAAAATTGCAGACATGCATTATAAACTGTATCCAATTTGTGGTTGAATGTCCAATTTGTGTTTGAAAAATGAGTTATGCATTGTTTAGCATTCTAATGGTCTGCAGAAAAAGCTGTTCTTTAACCTAATGGTCCTGGATTTTATGTTGCGGTACCGTCTGCCTGATGGCAGTTTTGTGAACAGTCTGTATGCAGAGTGGTTATTTTCCGATGTGATTTTTAAAAAGCTTTCTTTAGGCAATGGCTGCATTATATGTTCTACAGTATAAGGTTGGCAGTTTGTAACCAATGATGAGCTCATTGTAATGAAATATTGTTTATATAAGCGTCGAGTCACAAAAAGCTCTGCCGACTTAGTGCCAACACAACTTCTACAAGGCCAGTGAATAACCCTTTCTAGCCTGAATACATTTACAATTATATTCTATATTATACATTCTGTAGACTGAAACCATTTGGTTTTAACTAAACAATAATTTTGCTGGCCATTAATTATTCTATACATCATTAGACTAAAACATGTAGTGATCATGCAAAAAAGTTTTTATTAAGGCATACTATGGCAACAGCAGAGTCTTTATCATGTGAGATCATGCGCCCATTGAAAGGGAATATATATTTTTTATTAATATCTGATCAACCGCTAAATAGTGTCTGCTAGTTGGATTAGTGATTTGTTCAGGCTAGTTCACGATCTTATAACTAAAGACTTTCTCGCATTCAACAACTCCCTCTCACTCTGAGCATTTGTGATTGCACTTTACCTGCTATAAAACTGTTCACAACTTACCTGAGAGAGCCTAGGGGAACATAATAGCACTCTCACTGTTAGAGTATGCAAATATCACACATCGCACACACAAATCGGGAACACGATGTCCATGACCCATAGAGGTCTTCTCTCTGAGCAGGGTATCTTGGGATTCAGTATTTTCTCCAGCCGGAGCTTAATTAGCCTGTCTGTACGCCGCAAGAAGTGTTCTGCAGTTGACCTTTCCTAAAGGTAAGTGACTGGCATGTTCAACAGAAACACAGGAAAATGAGGAGCATTGGTGAGGAAGCTGACAAGTCCAGCTTGGGTAAGCTGGTGCGGCCTCAGCTCGACTTGGCGGAAAAAAAAAGATTTCTGAAAGGGCATCTGTCGAAATTATTATCTGAACAAGGACATAGTGCCATATATATGAGGTCTGATTCTTCCAAAGCAACCCTTATGCCCTGCCAGGGTTTATCTCTACAATCTTTAGCTCAAGGCCATAGATATGGGTTGCATTTTGGAAGAAAATTGAGTCGAGCATTTCTATAAGACTTCATTTAAGCTGGTCTCTTTTCATGAAATGGAAAAGTTCAGGTCTTACCAGCCTAGTTTTAATGAAAGCAGCTTCTAGCTATTATAGAAATGTAATTATTGGTCTCCTATTGCTACCGATAAGCTAAAAAAAAAGAATTCTCTGCCCGCCCTCTAAAAGCAAAGCAAATTTCCACTAATTTTCATAATTTTGATTCTGGACATGCTTAGAGAATAATTTGCATTACTTTACTTATTTGTGAATGAATGCTATTTGTATTTTATGCAACAGGTAAAAATTATTGATTTTTTTGAGAAAAGTTTATAAATTGCTTGGTAAACCGTTTGCCCCTGATTCTTTTCTGTCAATAGAATCGATTTTATGATCTGGAAGTTTATGAAATTATAAATTGTCCCTATAGGCAGATATGCTGATTTAAAGCTTTCACAGCTCCGAGCAACAATACACAAGAAAAAAAATCCAGCAAACGCAGGACAACATATAAAACAGTAGCAAGCAATAAACAACTATATCCCAATTATCTCCAATGCTACAACCCAACCAAATCTGCTTAGAAACACAGTGAAGCACGACTGAAAAGTGCAACGAGGATTTACAAGTGAGTAGGAATGTAATTTCCCTTGTGTGGTAGTAAAGAGATTCACTGATTGATTTGATTGATTGATTTTTGATTGCCTGCCATGAATGTGTAGTATAGAATCTATTACTCTGTGTTACTCGCTTAGCAAACAGTGAGCTGTTCTAGACTCTTATGTGTGGTGTGTCATGTTTGATCTGTGACATTACACATTACATGTTAGACATTACACGGCTGTTACATCCGCTTTAGGGCAACACGCTGGCTAATTGGGTAGCTTTGAATACCTTTTCATCACTGCACTTTTTACACACAGCATAATTAATATTCCACATATGAGTCTGTGCATTGAAACACACATTTATACACACTAGGGGGCAGTAGTGAGTGCACATGCTCGGTGCAACGGGCAGACCTAGCCACAGTGCCCAGGGAGAGGTTAGGTGTCTTGCTCAAGGCTGCTTCAGTCGTGACCGGCAACCTTCCGATCACAAGCCCAGCTCTATAACCACCTTATTACCACCTATGGCTTACATCTTCTGGGTTCGATCCCCAGGTGGGGTGGCCTAGATGCTTTCTGTATGGAGTTTGCATGTTCTTACTGTGTCTGCGTGTGGTTCATGTGGGGTGCTCTGGTTTTCTCCCACAGTCCAAAAACATAAATAAAGAAAATTATTTAAAGAAATTTATTAAAGAAGAGTAAATTGTTACTGTAGGTTTTGAAGTGATTTAGTGATTCAGAATTTGTATTTATAGCCTGGGAAAATAATAAAGATGGATGTTTTGCTGATGACTTTTTAAATTTAAATGAGAGTGTAGGTGAAAAATTCTAAATACCGGTTATAACATCTTTAAGATTATTCACCATGTGTTATTAAAAAGACCCTCCCATACAAAACATGCTAGTAACTTATTGCCCTCTCAGTGTATTATAATCTTAAGCTCTCATCTTCATCAACGCTGGGTAACCTTGTTGTGTTGTGGTTTTAATAGCTCACACTTCATTAGTGTTTCATGAGAGCTGTCAGATACATGCAGTTAGTGTTCCTGAAGCAAAAATAAAACAAGCTGCGTCTTTCCGGACTCTTGATTTCACGCTCTTATTTTGTCTTAGACATTTTTAATGTTTAATTCTCACATTTGTTTTTTTCTTTTCACTATGCCTAAAAATCACACTTAAGAATTCATGGTTATAAGAGCCATGTAAGCCGGGCTGAGTGTGTATTACTGTGAATGATGTTTTTATTTCACACAATGTTTAATAGTTTGATTGAGATCGAGTCCATTTTAATTTTTAAAATTTAAAGTCCATTTAAAATTTACTTTTAGTTCCCGGATATGTAAGTAAGATTAATTAAAAGTAATGTTTTTTTTGTTTGATTTACTCACATTTTTTATAGATTATTTCACATTTATTATAGATTTCTTTTCTTTATTTTTTATTCTTTAAAATATTAATAATTAATTAATGATTTTGCTTTTTTTTTCA
>JAOUQU010099642.1:0-26587 GCA_028566735.1 Ammoglanis amapaensis
GGGGGGGGGGGGGGGGGGGGGGGGGGGGGGGGGGGGGGTAAAGAGAGAGTGACATATTGAATGATGGACAGAGAGGGAACAGAAGTAAAGCAGAGATAGATGGACGAAGGCAGAAAGACAGTGGAGTGAGACAGAAAACGAATGACAGGGACAGACAGAGAGGAAGAATGAGTGAGAGGAGTGTTGGTCCTCCTCAGGGATGAAGAAGCTATTAGAGCGCATTACAGCAAACTTGCCTGTCGTCACTACAAATGTCAGACTTGGAGTCCCGAGGCACAGACAGATAAACAGCGGAGACCGTCTGCGCCTGCAGCTACACAAACGAACTCCTCAAACTCCACAGCGACGAGTACACAACGTGACCTGCATCACAACTCCTACACCTACACACACACTTGTACTTTTCTTGTACCTTTACTTCACATGACAACCTTGTAGCAATGTGACCTCACAACACAAATGCATCCAGTCACCCAGTAATCTGTGTAATTTCATTTCATTTGAATGAGAATAAAACATGATTATTATGTGTATATCATTACAAATTACAGATGTATTTGTTCATAGACATCTTTGTGATTGTGCTACATGATTTAAATATGGTTATGTTGATGTATAAGATATCATTAAGTGAATCTTGATATATTCCCATTTCTACCAAGTCTAGTCTAGTATAGTCCTATTTCGCTCATATGGTGCTAAAAGCACATGCATACCTGTAGTATTAAAAATAAAAAAGCACACAGCAGGCTGTAGACTTTAAAGTGGATTTTAGAGGTGGGGGTGGGGGCACACAACTGACTGCCTTAAGTGGGGAAAGGGGGGCACACGAACATCTGCATTTTCACGAAGTTATATAGGACAAATGTATCTATTTTACTTTAAAGCAAAGTGAAGACTGAGTCAATTTGACTCAAAGACCACAGAACAGTTAATTATTAACATTTCATAACTCTCGAATTTATTTATGTTACATCTATTTATCAAATACACATACACACACTGTTTATAACCAGATGGATTGACACCACAGGCAGCCAATCACGAAATGGCATTTTATAACATTTTATGGACCATTAGGTGCACCGGATTATACGGTGCAAGATTAATTAATGCAATATCAGCGATATATTTTCATAACACGCACCAGATTATAAACCGAACCAGATTATTTAGTTATGATGCTTCAGACTGAGATTAGATGCTTTTTTATATTTTGAAAAATACGGTATCTTAATACTGTCTTTGGACAGTATAAACTGCAAAGAATTGAAATGACAACCATGTATGAAACTGACTGACCGATGGCTTGATTAAAATATAAGATGCATATTTAACTGCAGTGCTGAATTCTAGTGAAATTGTGTGGTTGAGATTGTGTTTTAAAAATCACAAAATTAACAGTTTTTAACAGGAAATTATTAAAAATATTGATCAAGAGACTAGATTTTAATTCTGGAACAATGTCTGACTATGCACAAAGTATTAAGCGGCTGCATTTAAAGCTCAAATACTGCAAAAAAATCCTGTTAAACACATATGCAAGAAATAGCAAAATAGTTTTTACACAGAACAAAACTAACTAGGATATTTTGTGCTAATAGTGTACATATATTAATATTACGATGCAATAAAAGTAAAATCAGACACTTTAACATCAGCATTGTGATACATTAGCACACCAGTACAGCGCGGCGTTTGAACTGTAAAGGTAAACCAATGACCTTGCCTACACACAAGGCCGCCACTGTGATATTCGATGTACGACCGGGTTTTTCTAGCATGCCCTGGTGGGTGTAGGGAAGTAGGGGTATCTTGGGAGCACAGTGTGTGGGAGCCCAATACTGACAGGTGATAAATAGTAGCTGCTGATTAGATTGGCTATGTGTCGAAAGGGGGCATGTGGTCATCTGTTTCACCTTGATATAATCGGGTGTTGTGCAATGAGCGAACTCGTGAGGGAAATAGAAATGCAAGGAAGACGGTCGCCAGATATATAGTTATTAAGTATTAAATCATTTTAATAAATAATTATCATTTTATAAATATATTTAATAATTAAAGCTTATGGTGAGTACACTGTACAGATGCTGTGGAATTAGAGGAAATCGGTGTGCGGAGGGTAAACAGTGAAATTGTGTTTCTGTTCATTCTTAGTCATAGCGTCTTAATAAACAGAGTGCTTATGAAAACACACACAGTACGATTTGCACTTGAGCCGGGTTGTGCACTGAACCTATAAGAAAGAAATGAAAAGTGACACCAGTTTGTTACGCACATCTGAACACATGCATCAGTGATGCCATGTTTTGTGTTATTTTTATCACACTCTGGATGGACAGAAGCTCAATTCCTCAATAATTCAAAATTTGCAAAACATCTTTTCAGAGATATAATCTACTTAAAGCCCAATAAATGTATTCTTATATTTCTTTTACATGAATGTTTTCCATGCAGAGCTGATGATGTCCTTGGTTGCCTTTTGTTTTTTTGTTTTAATTGAAGCTACTTCACTGTCCTTCGTGTCCTACAACCCAATTTAATAAACACTCACAGGTCACCTTCATGTCTGCCACACCTCAAATAACAGTCTTTTTCCACTAGAGAGTGTGCTGTGTGTATTTAATATCCGTGTCATGCTGTCCAACTCCAAACATTACTCTGTCCCAGCTTGTTGACTGTGCGTGACAGGAAATAGGTTTGTCGTCCCTGGAGATGTACATGCTCTCCACTATCCTATTCTGTCACTCAGCTAAACTGAAAAAGAACAACAACTGCGATCACTTCACTCCTTCCGAGACAATCAACAAAAAGACAGGAGAATCAAACACTGTTGGTCATTTAATTAATAATTAAATAATAAAAAGTATGGTGTTCTTTAATAAGAATGACACACAGGTATAAGTAAAAAAAAAACTCTCTCACACCAGAGTTAAGATTTTTGTCATGTGACAGTCTTACCCTCATCAATCATCAATCAGAGAAAATTCCAGATCCCACAATTATTATATAGGTACATATTAGATGAGCTAAAAGGAGTAATATTTTAAAATATAAATAAAGCTAAAGAGAAGCAAGCAATAATGAGATGGATGTAATGTCCTGAATGTCTGGATTCACCTTTTTTGTTTGCTTTAACAGTGTCCTTTAAGTCAGTGCTTATATGAGAATCCTACTGTTTATAAAGGCTTATCCCTATTAAACTCACTACATTAAAATCACTATTTTGTCTACAATATGCGGCTAGTTAACAGAAAACATTACGGCTATACAGTGCTCTTTATTATCACTGTTTATTACAGTATAAGACATAACTGATTAAGTATATCCCATAAAAATAATCGAAATCAAATCATCTTGTTTTCCGTTGGCAATGAAACAACTTTTATATGGTTAGATGTATAAAAATTTTGTATTTTGTTCTGTTTTTGAAACTAAGAATAAAATCAACACATTGCCGTGTTTATTCAAGTGTTTATTCATAGAGAAAGAAGCAGGAAAAGTTTGGAAAGTACATATGTCCTCTGTGCAAACCACCTCACTGAACAAATACCGAGCCAATTAGTTCTGCTCTGTTTACTTTGTTTTAAGATGTTTACTTCAATTAAAAGATTTAACAGCAGGGTCAGGCACTGAACTGAGACTAGCCCAAGAAAACATTCACATAACGAGCAATTTGGATTCATTTCTAGCCGGTTAATCTTTGGACCTGTACAAGGATGTGCCGTGTTGTGTAGTTCAGAGGGAGAATTAAGCAGTGGGCATTCAAGCACAAACATTCTGGAAGGTGAGGTATCTAAAGCACCCTGAACTATCTCACCGAAGGAAAAATATACAAAAATACATGGACACCTGAAAAGGGTGAGCTATTTTGTGTCACCCAAGCTTGTAAAACAGCCACCACTTTTTACGGAAGGAGTCACTCAGGATTTAGCCCATTAATGCTCATTCTGGCAAAGTTTATATTCCATTCATCCTGAAAGCGAGCTGTGGGTTAAGGTTCATGTGCCTTGTGTAGGCCACTGGAGGTCCTCCATGTTACCTGTAACTCATGCCTTTCAAATAAAAAGGGCACAAATTTACCCTACGGGTGAAATTAAATGGGAAAAATGAAATAAACAAATACAACTGATGAATTTTGCGAAACGCAAATGTCTGCTCTGATTGTTTACCATTCACACAAGATTTGTAACCAGTTCAGAAATTTCCATCAATTCTGTTGACTTGAATGTTTTTTTGCCAGATTGCTGTATTTGCTTGTTTATTTTGTGTGCAGAAAATAGTTTTTTTTTTTCAAACTGTGATAAGAGCCACATGGCAAAGCATTTTTTTTTTTTTGAAGCATGACACCTCTTCTCTCCCAGCCCAGTCTCACGTGTCTCACGGTGACTTCACGTTTTAATACATGTGATGGTTTTGAAAAACCTGCGAGACCTACAGCAGGTAAACAAACATCACAAACAAAAGTAAATGAACTATTCATTGTAGTGACAGACTGATTCCTGTAGTTGGATGTAAACAACCTGCTGCCAAAGATTTTTACCAGCCGATAAATAAACACTGATTCATTTCGGAAATGTAATGACAAATTGGGTAACAAAATTGTTATTTATTTACAGGTATTAGCAAGCTGTTCAAAGCACTTGATAAAACATTTAATAAAAAATTATAAAAACTAATGATTTGTGTGAACGTTATTTTTTAGTGTTTTTTGTGGTGGACAATATTAAATTGTATGAACGTATCATTATATATGTATGATGAGAGTTCATTACATTATATCTACTTCACATTCTCTTGTTTTAAAAACAGAAAAAAACAGAAAAAATGTATAAAATTTAACAGAATAAATTTGAAAAAATAAACATTGAAAAATGTAGGGGTCTGAAGCTCTTTTTTTTTTCACTTTAACCGATTGTATTTCTGCTCTTCAGAAACACATTTTTTTATACAATTGAACTTTAACCATACCAAAAGGAATTATTCTTGTGACTTTGTAAACAAGCCTTTTTGCAATCGTTTCCTGCAATCAAAAGCAAAACTGACATTCACAGTAAAAGAAAAAGTATAAACCGAAGCAGTCGGAGGATCTGAAATAGCTTTCCATCATGACTTCTCTCCCCCAAGACTGAAATTAAAAAAGACACTTTCACTCATATATATGTTTACCAGGTCTTCAAAGACACCACTCCAGACTAATAGAACACAAATAGTGATTCATTAACTGGTTCATCCATTCAACTCTTGTGAAGCACTCTGAATTTATGTCTTAAGATGTTTTTTAGACAAAGATAATTTTCTGCTCACTTTTTAGTGCATCCAATCCGATGATGGTACACTTCCTCTCCACTAATGCCAACCCAGACTGAGCTACCGAACATCATAATAATAATTCTTTGTAAGTTTTTACCTTTACAAAAACATAAACAGTCTATAAATATAAGAATGTATATTCATAATTGTATATTTTCATTTTTCATTTTAATATTTACAAGAAATTAAACATCAAACATTCAGTTGGTTAAAAGTGTTAAGCTTGATTAATGAACAAATTCTTATTCTGCTTCAGAAAACGCTTAATATTGATGGTATTTCATTAACAGACAGTACATTTCTGGTACTCAAGTTTGCAATCACTAACACAAATATTGAACTTGAGAAAAATTAAAAAAGAAATTAAGAATACACTTACTACAGCCTAGAAATCTAACATTGTGTAATTGTCCCTAGTGATGCGAAGATCAAAGTGCCTATAGATCAGAGTCAGCCCACACACACGCTCAAAAACAAAAACCATTTAAACCAATTTCTTACCTGGGGGGTAAATAACACACCACGGTTTAAAACAGATAAATGAAAAAGTGTTTATTGATTTCTCCACTTGCTGTTAGTCATGCTCCATTTATTCTAAATTTAGAACCATTAGCTGAGACATTACAGTAGGACTACTAACAGCACATATAAAAGAAATTGGGACGTAAAGAGGAAAATGATACACTATAGATAACAAAGTGAAAACCTTTTTTAAATCGACTTGGTAGAAGTGAAATGATCCAATAAACAAATTTAATGGTAGGTTTCTTTTGACCAATCTTCAACCAACTGTGCTGGCAGATTGACCAAAACACTTGGTATAAACTGACTAAGTATGTCTGCAAAAATTATTACATTGTGAATTATTAAATAGGTTTTACTAATTACACAAAAAATATGCTTTATTGCACAGACCTTATTTTTCAAAAATCACAGATTGCAATGATCTTTTCAGAAAAGTGGAACAATGGTCGGTCATTAAAGGTACACTAAGAAACTTTTTTCAGGTAATTAATCTGTTTCATACTGGCTTAGATGATTCAATGAGTCATTACAGGGCATCTGTAGGGATCTGTGGGGTAAAAACAGCGCTTGCAAGTTCACAAGTCAGCACCGCGAACACATTGATTTAAGACTAGGGAAACTACCTAGGGATACTTCCGTAGCAGAGATCGGGAGTGATGCTTCAATTTGGTGGTATACAGCACATAGAATGAACATAAATGCTTCTATAATAGTAGGTACGTAGTAAGATTGCTGAATACTGGTGAATTTAAACATTAAACAGTTAATCACTGTTGTCACTAATATTCACACCACTGTTTGCGTGGGCCGGATGTAAGATTTACGATGATATTAAACAGTATTAAACTTAAACCTACAATCCTGATTAAACACTGAAGAATTGAGATAACATGAGCACAATGCAAGACTGATCATGTCATTATTATTACCTTGAAAATTTGTCTGCAACATTAAATCACTTGAAAGGTAGTTTGTTAGAAGGTAAGCATAACACAACTGCCATATTAATCCAGGCTTGTGACCGGCACTGCATTGCATCCTAGTAGTTAGGTGGCACTTAGAACATTTCTGATAGTTCAGTGCACAAGGGGCCTTGGTTATGACAGATTTCAATAGAACCATATCGATACATAAACATAATTTGTATCTCATTCTGGCATAAAATCTAAAGTAGATCTGCTAATGTCAGCCCACGTCTTATCAGGCACGGTGACCTTCACAGACCAGTCAGAACCTAATGCCAAGAATGGAACAGGAACAGGTCTATATTAAAAAAAAGTCAATTTTTAGAAATGAAGTTTTAATGCACACAGTCTGGTGCCTTAAAAAAGAAAATTTTACAGGAAGTGAGTGCCTATTACAGTAAATAAAAGTAAACAGGTTCTGGGAAGGGCAACACAGTGATTACTCAGTATGTGCGAGTCTTGATGTAGCTGCTTTAATGCATCATTAAGAAGGTCAGGCTTAATGAAGCACAGAGACTAAAGTTCAGAAGATCCCCAGGCTCTGTTTATCCAATCAGATTGCTGAACCCCACCGATGCAGCACTCTAAAAGAGAAAGTTTGGCTTATACCTCGGCAGAAGTACACCTCAGTAAACCTTGTAAAAAGTGTTTTTTCTATTATTAATTTGATTATCATAATTGAATACATAAAAAACAAGTTACATTTGACATTTGTAGGCAGCAGTGGTTAGACAGCTTGGTGGGCTTGTGAACAGAAGGTTGCTAGTTCGATTCAGAGAGTCGACAGGTGCCGACTGAAGTGCCCTTGAGCAAAGCACCAAACCCCTAACTGTTCCCCGGACACTGGGGCTAGGGCTGCCCACCGTGCTAGAATTGTGTGCTCACTGCTGCCGGCTAGTGTGTGTTCACTAGTGTGTGTAAAGGTCTGTTACTTTTAAGCATGTGCAACCAGAAAGAGTTGGAATACAGTGCAAAAAAATTAAAAAACTAAAAAATTTACTTTGATATTTATATATTTATTTGATTGTAGACATTATGTGTCATGATGCCGAGAACCAGGTGGACTCAAGAATCAAGAACGCATTGGCTTAAATACTAATTGAAGTTATTAAATACACCAAGTAGTTTCCCTTTATGTCAGTCAAGAACAACTGGTATAAAGACGTATCACCTTAGCAAGCTGCCAGACATCAACTAGATGCAATTGAATGGTGGGGATTTGAACGTGGTAGATTATAAAGACAGAGACTCGACCCTGGTCCACTGCTTAGCGAAGCTGCATCTATACCGAGCGTCAGATTCAGATCCTGCTCTCTGTAATCATTGACAAGGAGTTTGTGCTGGAAACACCCACGCTGAGAAGATGCAGAATGAAGCCCTGGCTGACAGAGCCTATAGAGATAAGTGCTCGGACGGAAACCAATGAATGCTCTGAGGCTATATGCAAGGTCACTGCTCCTTCAGAGACTGCGATGAAGAAACCAAACTAAAACCAGCACATGGGCTGCAATAAACAAAAAGACTTTCCGTAACCTATTAAATACCATCAGGTCTTTTAACTGGACCTATCCGGCCAGACATTACAGACTATCTCTATTGATGGATGAGTGGCAGGGGTGGCCAACCAGCTGAGAATTTGGAGCTCAATTTTTTTATTATGGTATTGCAAAGAGCCATATTATATGCACATGTGCACATACACACACACACACACTACGTCATATCCGTATACACACAAACATAATAGAATATGAATAATTTCTGCATTTTCCACCATCCCAAATGCAACACTCCCACCTGCACATTTATTACACAAGTCTAAACAACTGTCATTTAGTCAAAATAGAGATATATTAGTAAGATTAAATATCTTATTAATATACTGTATGTAAACTAGATATTAGCATTTGTAAACTTTTAAAAATAAATATTTAAAAGAAGCGAGGAGGGTGAGAGTAGTAGTAGATGGTTGTGTTTGAGAAAGATTACAGTCTTAACTTATCCAACTTTTTTGGAATGACTTAAGAAGCTTTAGGTGGAAGAACAACTCATAAGATGATGTATAAGCAGTTTTACATCAGTGGCTACACACATAACCAGCAAAGTGATTGCTTAGTGGTTAAGGTACTGGACTAGAGATCAGAAGGTCACTAATTCTAGCCCCACTACCACCAAGTTGCCACTGTTGGGCTCCTGAGACCTTAAATGCTTTCAAACCTCAACTGTTTAAAAATTGTGTTCTGTTGTAAACGTAAGTTACTTTGGATAAAGGCATCTGTTATACTGCTAACTACTGTTAAATACAAAAAACTATAAAACTATAGAAACTATAAATAAATCTAATATATTATTCGCTTCTTCTTCTTTTACTTGGTACTAATGTCTAAGTCAATTGAACCGCCTGGATTACGGAAGCTAAAGCCTTAAAGGCACAACAGTGTGTAATGGAGTACTATAGAACTCAGCTATATTCCACATGTCAGCACTAGAATTAAAGCTATAAATGTCCACCAAGTCCCATTCTTGTCACCCAGTAGGTGGACAGTGAGTTGAATTGCTTGTTTGTAGCCTGTTAGAAGTGGCAACCGACCCCCCCCTCCCAAGCTTACCTAAGCATAAAAAAGGTATGCCACAGAGTGACACCCAATAGAAAATAAAAAGACAGAGACAGATGGGAGATGAATCAGGTGGGTCAGGATGATGCTCATAACTGAGCATAACTTCTGTAGTTGTCTGACGAGGCCAGCATGGAACTTGACCCTGTCGGTAATGAAACTGAATCAACTGAAAACATGTCATCGTCAACAAAGAAACAGACAGCGCCTGACAGACAGAAAAGTCGACTTACCTGTAGTGTAGAATCATTTTCGAGTTCACGCCCGGCAAAAATCACCCGCAGCTGCTCAGGCTGAACACCCTGCAGACGTCCAATGGCCGCCTTCAGCTCAGACACACGGGCCCCCGCCTCCACGTCAACCGGGAATCCACGATTCGAGTTAAAACACACAAAGACTGAAATAAAAAGCAAGAGCAAATTGAATGTGAACTCAGTCGTTTGTTCAATTAAGATTAAAGCATGACTAGACATGAAGATGCTCTATTAGATAATCAGTAATTATAAATTGACCACCCTAGGGTTAACTTTGGCCTAAAACTGCACATCCTTAAGTGCCGTGTTCCAGTTTTCCTTTCAATTTTGGAGAATATTTATCCTTAAGGGTAATTTTAAAGAAGCAAACACGATAAGTTTGTATTTTATTATTGTTTTTGTAAGCTTATTAATCCCTTCAGATGCTTGTAAATGTAAAATTCATGTTAATTTTACCAGCCTCTGGAATATTTGCACATCATATTGGGGAGAATATATTCACTTCTTGCACAAAACATTTGCACAAGGCATGTTATATAAACGCAATTATAGTTACAATCAAAATGATTCAATATTTACATGCGTTTTGCAACTATTTGCAATACAGCAGTCATATTTCAGTGCAATAAACCAACTCAAAACTAACAGAATGTGTCTCCAAGTTCTATACAAGAAAATACTTTAATGACAGTTTGATCATTCTTTAATCCATTCATGACCCCTGCAATGACGAGTTATAGGTGTGATACAGCTTGATCCGACAGCGTTCCTGAGAAGCGTTAGCCCATTTCTCATGAGTAACAGTCTCAGTATTAGCCTTAACATAAGAGTTCACTCATATACTAGACCTTCTTTAACTCCCACCAAACATTTCCTTCGTGGTTAAAGTCAGACGACTGTGAAACATCTTCTGAAACTAAACCATGGTGGACTTTGAGCAATACTTGGGAGCACTATCTAGTTGCAACGGCCAATAAGCTTCAGCTTCCACACAGAAGGCAAGATGTTATCTCCGAGGCTTTCTTGATAATCGAGTAAGTCCTTTTTGCCTTCTATATGTTGTGCGTTTTCTGTGTCAGAGGAAGCAAATCAGCCCCAGAATATCTTTGATTCACCACTATGCTTCAGCGTAGGCACCAGATCGTTCTCAGTAAATGATCCACAGACACATTACGTTTCCTTTTCTTGCAACACAGAAGATAGCTTTTGAAGCTTTGTACATGGTTTAAAGCATAATGAACCATGCTTAGTGCTTTTTGGCTCAACTTGGCAGTTGGCTCAAACTTTGCAAACAGAATGGATATTATTTAAGTACTTTCTATAAAAATAATAATGGCACACAGAAAATCCTGGATTGTCTTAACGAGCAATCGAACCCAGGACTTCTTGCTGTGATGTAACAGTACTAACCACTAAGCCAGTGTGCCACCCAAACAGCAATTAAACAATAATTAAAGACATTGCAGGTCCACAGAGAATTGTAAGTAACCTTTACTTGAATGTATGCATTGTTACAGTTTTTTAAGCAAATTATAATATTCTTTATTCATTTGAAAACACATTCACATGAGAACTGCCAAAACAGCATTTGCTCCAATGCTCAAAGTTCACCTGGTAATCCCCCCCCCCCAATTTGTCACCAATGTTTCCTAAGCGCCAGCAATCCAATGGATGGTTTAATGTGGTCAGGTAGTTGTGTTCAAGCTTTGTAATAATTTGTTAATAGTGACTTTAGTACTACTTAGTAATAGAGTTTAGTACTCCCATGTCATTCTGTTAATGCAATAAATAATGTCTCACTGAAAAGTTGATACTCACGATTTTTCAGCAGCATAAACTATTACAAAAGCCAAGCAGGAAAATACAGTCAAACATATATCCGTGGATGTTTATATGGTGTATTTGATGACTGCAGACTATATCACTAATTCTTACAAAATTTTACTGCACTCTTCAGGCACCCGAGTGTGTCAACCAAAGTGTTAATTTAGACAGGAAACATGTCAGCCAGATGCTATAAATGTAGATGCAAGCCAGATGGCAGCAGATATGAAGAAGGGACTATGAAAGTAGAGAAGAATGTATAACGGGACAGAGGACAATTCAGTAGATAAGGACAATAAGTCAAAGCAAATCTTTCATTACAAAACCCTTTCATTGAGAAGTCAGCGATAAGTTGCAATAAGTATTCGTTGTGAGCAGAGACAAATTCAAAAGATGTAATGGAACAACACAGAAAATACAATTAAATGTTGAAATAGGAGCTAAACCAAGGAGGGAGGAACTGTTTATGTAAGCAGATGTTTCCATTTTTGTTTTTATAGACCTGTATTGGTAAGAAGCAATCGGTGCTCTCCTCAAACAGAGCATTTCCAAATAAAAACCATATACTGGCGTGATATAATGTATTTTTGTATTCTTTAGGAACACACCATCATTGAATAGCCACACACACACACCCTCAGAGGACTTGGCTATTCAAACCTAATATCACTAAATCAAAACTCTTGCAGAAAATTGGCATTGGCGGATATTGTTGACTTAATGCTTGCTGGTGCAGAGCCAGTTCTGATTGCTGCTAAACGACAAAAGCCATAGTTCCTGCTTCAAATCTGAAGAGAGTGTTGAGTGATTGCTTGTTGGTAAAGCGTGACATTCTCAAATAAAGGCGCTCCATCAACCTCTTGTGTTGGTTGACACTTGAATCAAAAGTGGGGGGAAAAAACAAAAACAAAAATCTTAATGGACAGTAGACAATGAAAGACAAAGAAGGTCAAAAATATACGAATATAAATAAAATATATATATTTAGGCTCCAACCAATTGTTCAGAAGATGGCAAAAGTCATGACCTGCACGGTCTTAAATCGGGCACTTGCACACTTTGAACAGTATTCTTTAGTGCCTAGTGCGTTTACACTGTAAAACTCTTAGTATCACTCATTGTTTATAGCCCAACCAGTTTTCATTTATCCTTTCAATATTTTTTTTAGGAATTCCAGCACATGTGATGCAAATGTCATACTACACAACTTTAGGGGTTGACATACTGTAAAGTAATGGTTTGGACACTAAACGATTGATGACAGACGGGCATAACAAAATCTACCATTAGGGAGAATCTCAGATGAGTGCCTGTGGTCACTAGGGATGCCACTTATGATTATCTTTCTATTGATTCAACTATCAACTAATTTATGGATTTATCGACTAGTCTAAACAATTCATTACTAAATGTAAACCAGATTTATATTAAAGTGCACTTGACTCTCCAGCATAGTAAACATAAAAAAAGATTTCACAGCAAATATAAAACCGATCAGAAACACGGTCTCATCAGGCCCATCATGCCAAAGGACACAAAATAAGCCCAAATTCTATTCTAAGCATTTACTCTGAGAGCTACTTATCTCATGAAAAGTGATTATAATATGATGAAGAAAATGATGAAATTATGGCTTCAATCATGAGTTTATTTTGCAGATTATGTTTCAAAAATACGTTCCCTACTAAAAGTAAAACATGAATAGAAATATTTATGGTTACTTTGCTTGTGCTTTCGTTTAAGGTGTCGAACATGGTGCCGATGTAAAGTAACTCACTTTTGGTCCCTGACCAATGACTGGAGACTTACTGACATCACGTGAATTGAGGAAAATATTGTTTTGATTTTTTTTTTAAACAGACACATTTTACAAATCAAAAGGGATCATTAATAAACATTAAAACATAAAAAGAAATAACAAAACCGATGTGTCGACTTAAATTATTGACTGTGACATATTTTCAACCAGCCATGCGATTTTCCTTATGTGGTTTGGCCGCCCTGTCCAGCTGTAAGGCAGAACCAGACTAAAGCAGACTTGATATGAAGTGGTATGAATGCATTTGTTAAAAATACATTTATCTGAATCATTGAACTCGTTTTTCTACTGACATTCTGGGTTCAAAATGAGCTAATATGAACACGAGGAGCTGCCAGCACATTACACTTGTAATGCTTGCCGTCATTCTAATTTTACTCTCACCTTTATTGTTTTATAGCCCCAGCAGAAGAAGAACAAATTAGGAAATCCCCCTTTTGTCATGTTTCATCACAGCAGGAGTCAGTTTGCAAGCAGAATTCAATGAAACCAGAATTGGCGTCAGCTGGCAAGAGTGATAGAATGCATCAGTAAGCCATGGCAGACTAGATTACCCGGTTTCGAAAAGCCTCAGTACAAGACACACGCACTATAGAGTGCTTTGAACATCAACAAAACTTGCAATTGAAAAGATTGAATATATTTTATAATAATTTTTGGACAATACAAACAACATAACACCCAAACCAATACAAAAATGTATTATGGAAGGAGGAAGAATATATAATAAACTTAAACACTAAGGTTCTGACTAAGTGCTAAACATACACACGCATAATAAATAGTCAACAACTTAAATACAGTGCCTTGTAGGGGTGTATTCACCCCCTACATTTTTTCATGTTACATCTACAAACTGCATGTGATTGGGATTGTGAAAATATGAAATGTGTAATGTGCATATATATTTGCCCCCCTATACTTTGATACCCTGAAATAAAATCCAGTGTGACCAGAAGTCACTTAATTAGTAAATAGAACCCACCAGTGTGTCTCATTTACTCTCAGTATAACTACAGATGTTCTGTGAAGACCTCAGAGGTTTGTTTAGAAACATTTAACAATAAGTTTAAGGGGGATAAATACTTTTGCAGTATGCTGTATATACAGTATTGGGGCAGCCAGGGCTTGGTGGTTAGAGAACTGGGTTTGTGTTTGAAAAGTTGTCAGTTCGATTCTTAGAGTCAATAGGTCACGACTGAAGAGCCCTTGAGCTAGGCACGAACCCCTAATTGCTCCTTGTGTGCTGTGGCTAGTCCTGTCCACTATGCTCATTGTGTGCTCATCGGTTCCCCCAATGTGTGTTGACTAGTGTGTGTACATGTGTTTTTCACTGCCTGGATTGGGTTAAATATTGAGGTGAATTTTTTTTTTCTAATTTCTAATTCTAAAACTTCTTATCTTTTTATGTTCGACCCTAAATGTCATCGTGTTCATTTCATTTTTCTTTAGATCTGCTTAGATCACTCGATTTCTTGTTTCTTTACAAAATAGTTCTAACATATGTGTCAAAGAAATACAGCTTTCTAGTTTGTACCTCTTACGATGCACCTCTTTTGCTCATCACTTTCAATTTACCAAACCATAAGTAAGCATTAGAATGTGCAGAAGCCGTAGAAAACACTTTTATGAAAGAGACAAGAACAAAGCAAGCCTATATTTGTTATACCAAGTATGTCTAGAATACACGTTACCATTTGAGCATGTTTAAAACACAAAAGCACTGTTCAACACACTTTGCAAATCAGTGAGCTCTGAGCTTTTATCTATCATAAAAATCCACTTCTTCTGCTCACACATTACGATAATTTACTTACTAATGTTTTTTTTATCTTTAGTTTTTAGCACGTCAGAAGTTTCAGCTAAAACTAAATTGAAATTGCTCATGTGCAAATTGTATCCCTTCACAATAACAATATTTTTACTAAGAACAATTGCAGAAGTTCATTTGCAGAGATTTGACGCACTGATGATGTGTTTCTCTTCGACCTATAATAGGAAATATTATCAATGAACCAAAATTGATGTGGAGTTTCATAGTGGCAAAGATACACACAAGCAACATTCTATATGTGCAGTTTCGCTTGTTAATCGCCACATTGCTTCACTTAATGTGTTGAATTTTCCGCCAATTTTTTAAGCCACTTTATAACTGGTTTTCCATTCAACAGTTTGTTGCAAATTTAAGAAAAAGTTTTCATGCTTAATTGAGGTGGAAAAGTAAAAATATTGCAGCATCGGAATGGATGGATTGAAACAGATTTTGCGAATAAATGTCCATTTAAACTCGTGTTTCGACCGGACTGTCTGATCATCTTGTCCGTATTTTCGAGTGGGGTACAGCATGAATCCGGGAGACTCTTCACACATGAACCACTCCCCCTGCAGGCACTCTTATACTAGTGGAGGTCCTTCTTATTCAGTTTAAGGAACTGAGTGAGTCAGTAAAACTAAGGTTCAGTCAACACGCTAGTCTACCAGAGCATCATTATAAGTGTAATATAAGTAAAATATCAACGAAATATTTATGTCTTGTTCATTTCTCGACATCACATTGACATGTGATTTTAAGTTTTTTAAGCTTTATCTTCCAGATGTTTTTGCCAATGCATCTCACAACTTTTAGATTAAAAGCCGGTTTTTGTTGTTAACAGTCGCTCCACCTCATGTTTAAAGAAACTCCCAGCAGTAAAAAATTAGCATTCATAATAATACAATGACAGCCATTCATTTTTTACGTCATTTTACTGGTTTGTAAGGTTAAGCAAAATAAACATTTAATTATTTTAGTCAAGTTCAAACATTACATCGTTTTTAAATGCTGCAAATGTTGTAGCATTACATTTCTGACTAAACAAAAAGAACTAACTTTTTTCCCGCCCACTGTTTAAGCTATTTCAGCAGTCAGTGTGGGATGCACAAGATTAGCTACAAGACACAATTCTATTGCTTAGCTAAGCAGTCTGGGTCTGCTTCAGTCGAACATGGCAGTGGGAATTCTCTGACCTTTCTGACATGAATGTTTTGTCATGAGGAAATTGAGCGGCGGACAAACGGAGCAGAATCAAATCAGAGTTGAGGGTGTATACACATGTGACAAAGACACAGACGAAAAGATAGTGTTCGAGCGGCACATTATTACATTCTTGCTTTTTATTGTGATATCAGCTGTCGCAATTCAAGCACGTCAGACGCAGCTGTACCATGAGTCCCTATAAACAAACAATACTGATTTTTATTGGTTCGACCAACCATCCATTACCACGAGTTTAATTTTATTTACGGCAATTATTGAAAACGCACTGTGTGAATACACTAAGGATCTAAACTGTTCGGCTTAACAGGAGTCCAGAAGCAAACACAAACAGGACAATATTCAAGATGTCCAATTAACCTGAATGTATGTCTTTGGAATATTGGTGGAAACTGAAGTACCTGGAGGAAACCCACAAAGACATTAGGGAAAGCATGCAAACTCTTCACTGGAAGCCCCCGGATTGTCTTATCCAAGAATGCAATGCATGATTCCTTGCTATGAGGTGACAGAGTAAGCCACTGTGCTGCCCCCACTGGAGAAGTGTTGTAAAGTTTTGCCTTTCAGCCAGCAAAGAGAAATACTATAATATAATTTACAACTAGTTATGCACTACAGTAAATTTATTTTAACATGTATTATTTATTCAGAGCAGTTCACTTGTACAGAAGTAACTTAACAGAACAAACATGATTCAGAATCATTTCAGAAAGCACGCTAAATCCAGGAGGGTTAGGTTTCTATTGCACTCTGCGCATTGTGATTGCTAATATGCTGCCAAAACACAGTAAGGGATGCTTTACAGGGTAACAGCCAATCAGGAGCATGGGAAAATAAATAACACTCTATTCAGATAAAGCAACTTCAGGTATTTCAACTTGCATTTCAGTACAGGAGAATTGGTGATGGGAAATAAGGCTCTTTAATGGCAACCTTTTGGTTCAGTTCCTTTTAAATTCATTCAATAGCTCTCATTGTGACAAATTGATTCCCTCTTCTAAAGTAAAGCTTTACAGTCTACAAGAACTGTGCAGAAATAAATAAATTACATAAACAGTAAATAATTATTGTTACCTAAAGGTTACTTTTGTTCATTTAAAAAAGTCAATAGAATTGAGTTGTTCACGAAACAACCCATCACCAACAGATATAGTCTCTATGTTTTTGCTCTACATTTGCTTTTATAAAAATATTTTGCAGATTTTTGTTATTATTTATATTTATGAAATATAAAAATATATGGTTCTTAAAATTTTACCTTAAAAATGCATGAAATATATTACCAAAAAGCCATAAAACTGTGAGCCAAAAAAGTATTTACTGTTCAGACATCTAGATTCCTGAGATTTTCAAACTATAAAATATAATAGTCAAAGCAATGGTCTAACTAACCGATGAAGCCGTGGCCAGGTGGTTAGAGAACTGGGCTTGTGATCACAAGGTTGCTGGTTCGATTCTGAAAGTCAACAGGTCACAATTTAAGTGCCCTTGAGTAAGCATCGAACTTACTGTACTATACTTAAAACATTACAGTACTATACTTTCCAAAAGCAAGACAAGAAAAAGCATATGAAATGTATATACAACATAACTGCTCCCCGCGAGACGTTGTTAAGGTTACCTATTGCGCCGGGCATGTGTGCTCACTGCTGTCACTTAGTGTATGTTCACTAGTGTGTGTGAATGTGCATTTCACTTTACAGATTGTTTTAAATCTGGTTAATAAGTGTGTAAAAGCCCAAAGGTGATAAAGTATTCGAAATTCTTTTTGAAAAGCACAAATCTAGACAACGAATGTGTGAAATCATTTTATGTTTTTTGATTGACTTCTAATAATGCATTTCGTAAATACAAACACATTAACGTTGATGACTTCAATAAACAGTTGGAATAGAGAAGTAAAACTTGAAAGAAAAAAAGAAATATACAATCCTTGGATGACAAAAAGAAAAAGGACCACCCATACAAAGAACCACAATCCTATTGTGGGGCATAAAGAAGAGAATCAGACCATCATGGCCAACAAAATCGCAAACCAGATGAGAATGAAAAATAATTCCAGTTAAAAATGCCACCAATTACTTGAAAATCAGTTGCAAAATTATTAACAAATCTATTTATTATGCTTTTGAACACTACAGTACTATACTTTCCAAGAGCAAGACAAGCATATAAAATGCATATACAACATGATGATTATATTTCAGCATGTTTAAAGTAGCATAAGCAAAAATGAGGAAATGGGGACACGAAAGATTCGGCCATAAGCTGTCAATCAAACATGTGGTATTGTGCAGAGTCAATGATTTATGTAGGACTGGAGTGGCAGGTGGCCAGATGAATCTACACTGTATACCGGCAGTAATATGAAGACAGATTGGTTTAACTTGCTGCTGCAGTGTCAGAAAAACAGAAAATGAGTTTGGGGACTCATTTTCTTGAGCCAGAGGGTGTCGGGAGGGGGAGACAGAAGAAAGGGGAAGACAGTCTTGAATGGGGCTATGAGCACAGATGGGAGAGGAAATACTAATGTATCAACAGGGCTATTCATTGTAAGTGGGGCTGGATATGAGAATGTGATTTAAGCTCAGCTCTGCAAACCCAGAGAGAATGTTAAAGTTTGTTGCAAGACGCTGCACCCTAGCTTCCCCAATGGCCACACCGGACCCCTGGCCATTGATTAGCAATAAAATCCAGCTTTGGATTGGAAAAATACTGCCAGCACCATAGCCTCTAATTTCCCTTCACCATAATAGTAAAGAAGATTGATTCCTCAATTCCAGAACTCAGTTTGAGCAATTGGCAGAGTGAATACATTGACAAGCCAATACCACAGAGCCACCCTACTGATGCCATTTATGTCTCAGTCTTAGACATACCTGATACATTTAAGGTGAAATCCACTGGTGCAGTTCAAGATTAAACCAAAATATCTTTTCTTTTAAAGCTCCATGATAAAGAACAGAACCAGAAGCAATTTTTCCCCTGTCTGGTCAAGGATTAACCCACAGATCAATGGTCGAATTGATTCTGCTGTGTGCAGTTAATCAAGACTGTCAAGCCTACTGTAATGTGAGGAAATATTTCCCCATGTCTATCCATTCATGTTAATCCCATAAATGTATCTGAGTGCAATCTATCTCTAAAACGAAAGCCAAAATTCATTTCTCACTGGTATACCAAAATACACCATAGATGAAAGATGTCAAAAGCAAAACAAAACCAGGAAGCCAGGCCAGTCAGGTTCTTAGTGTGAGGTATGTTCTTGACAAACAGGCTGCCTGCAGGAAAGAGGCTGGGATGTGAGGATCTGAGCTTTAGAAAATGCTGCCAGCGATGCATTATTATTGCATGGCTCAAGCAGAATCAAAGCCATCCTCCATTCTACCAGTTCAAAAAAAGTAAAATATGTACCAGGTGAAATAGATAGCCAAGACAAGAACTGAAGAACCGAAGCTGTGTCATGGATTTTCACTTGAGCTTCAATCAAAAAAGGCCTTCACATTTTACATTAAACATTACTAACCTTTACAGGCATTCAATCTAGCAGGCTCCCCTGGATCAAGTAAAGCGGAGATGTTTTTATCGAGAGGGTGACAGACTAAATGGTGCTGATCGTTCTGGAAGTCTTAAGCTGTCCGTCATGAGCCCTTCAGAGACCAAGACTGGGCAGAGATGTAGATCATTAAGAATCAATTAGCCAGCACAATATTGGAAAGCATGTTTGGGCTGGCCCATCAAAACCTAACATCCCTAAAGCACAGACTTGAAAATAAATATTTAAAAAGAGCCTCTCGGGTAGTGCAAAGGTAAAACATACTAGCACACTGGAGCTGAGATCTCAGATGCATTGCATTGAATCTCAGTTGGCTGACTAAATGATCAATTTCAATAGCTTGATCACAGTTGAGTCCATATTCCATAAAGCCACTAAAATCAATCGAACTTGATTTAATCCTTTTTTTATAAATTAAAAGCAAATACTGTTTATTACACCAAACAAACATAGCAACAGCATCGGTTGCACAAATGGTATGTCGCATCGTTATGGCTATACCCCAAGCCCCCCAAAAGGTTAAAAATTATAGCACTATAACTTAGAATCACAGTAACCCTGATAAATGGTTTGTACTGATGCAAATATGAACTGTGTCAAAGGTTGGGTTTATCAGTTGTGAAGTTACTCGATGAGCAGTGAAGGGTTGTATCTGAAGATGTGAAGCATAAAGTAATTAAGGTAATGAGACAAGACTGGATTAGAGGAGGAAATCGTGGGGAAAATTGACAGTGAATCCTGCCACGCTCCAAGGGATGATTTGAGGAACATACAAAGATGTCAAAGAGTTGACTTGGTCGATAAATTTCCCAGATCTGGTGATTCAACGGTGGTGAGATGTACCGAGCAAACCAATCTGATCCCTGGAGGAACCAACTTGCAGTTTACAGGACTTAATCTGCTGATAATGTCTTGCTGTCACATACCACAGGACACCTTCAAAGATCTAGTTAGAGCTGTTTTGACAGCACAAAGGGACTAGGCATGATATGTTCAACGTTTTAAACAATCAGTGTTGGTTCTCTGGAAGCAAGCCAAAGTAGAAATTGATGATTAAAGAAGAAGGAACAAAAAAGAAAGTCAATTGCCAATCCTTTATGTTTTGGCTGTCTGTTACATTCAGTAAGTTTATGTTTTATAGAGACAAGTATTTGACAATGTTATGAGCTAGAAATGTGTGAAATGGGTATTCAGTGCCACTTCTTGAAATTTGTATTTTGTTTCTTTTCTTACCCCATTCATGTTTGTGACTGTCGTCTGGCCAGGATAAAACAGTTAGTATAATAAATATAATGGAATAAATAAAAGGCTTTCAGAGGCTCAGTGATACAACAAGCAGTGGAAGCACTGTTGAAAACGGCTAAAAAACAGACATGAGGCCTTAGAAGACAGAAGCTGGTTCAATGCCAAAATACAAGTTCGATTTAGCAACTTGTCAGAGTCACTTTGTGCTCTTTCTAATTACAGCAATAATTGCTGTGGTAATCAATCTTTAGCCGTAAAACAATTTGTCAGAGTTTAAATCACAATACTTAGAGCATTTTCACTAGCAAATAGGACCCATGTAAGCTCAAATGGGCCATGGTGAGGATGTATTGCTAGACAGTGGTGCCTAAAAGCTCATTCATCTCACCTTAAGAGCTGCATTCATTACCCTGATCTTTCAGATCCACTAGATTTGCTTCGTATTCCTAACCATTTTTCTTCCACCGTCACACCTGCGTCCTGCTGTTCCGCCTTTACATCTCTGAGCCTGTGTGAGACGTGTATATGCATGAGAGCTTGTATAACCAATTCCAATTTCAGAAGGAATTTGTTTTCGAAGCCCTATCTTCTGGTTTTAATTATGAACGAGGCATTAGTAGAAATCGGTCATTGCACTTCAGGTGGCTATTCGTACGCTGACACAATCCAACCATGAAATTATTTACGGGTCTAATCATTGACTAAACATTAAAACATTAAATCAGGAGAAATGGATCAAACTGAGGTGCTAGGTGAATGAAATTGGGGTCCTCTGGGTGAAGGCAAAATGCACGATGGCCATTTTATGATATCTGTGTGTATAAACACACACACACACAGTCATGACCGCAACAATTGGCACCACTGAAAGTTTCCCAGAAGCGTATTGTTATCACATACGTTTTGTTATACGCATGTTTATTTTCTTTATATAAAATATTTTTACGTGATATTATTTCAACTCTAAAATGGCCTGAACAAAATTATCATTCCTAATATTTAATTGCACACCCTACAGAACCGAAACCAATCACTTCCTATAGTAAATGCTTGCATTTTGAAACTCCAGGTCTCACAACTTCGAAGGACGCCTCTTCCCAACAGCAACTTTAAGATCTCTCCACAGTTGCTCAACGGGGTTTCAGATCCAGGCTCATTCCTGGCCACTTCAATACTTATGGTTATTTATACGTATATAATTATTATTGGGGACATTGTCCTGCTGGAAGACCCAATGACCTAGAACGCAAACAAAATCCTCTGATAATCTTCAAATTTCATGATTCCTTGCATACACCGTCAAGGTACCCAGTACTAAACTAAAGATTGTAAAACAACTCAAACATCTGAAAACTCTGAATCTGAAAACATACTGAAACTCAACCCATTTTTGGTAAACAGTGAAATTATTTGCTTTACATAAAACTCAATCTTGGTCTCGTCTGTCCACAAGATGGTTCCCTGAAGGATTTTGCCTGACATTTAGGCAAACTGTAATCTAGATTTTGTGTCTCTGTGTCAGCAGTAAGGTCATATTGAACAAACAATCTCGACCATGACTGTATATTCACATACATCAATTTGTCATTTCAAAGTATTGAATTTATAATAATGTTCCATAGTCATTGGTATATTGACACATTTATATGCTTACATAATTGATCACATTGATCCAATCCCTAGAGCTACTGTATCAACCTAATGATAAATTAAAATTCTCTCTACATTTTACCCTCATTGTACAATTTCTGGATCATATATCTGCTTCAAATTTGATCGGTCTGGCTACATTGATTTAAGTCCCAACTTTTTTGTTGCGCTGCTGTGCTCCTGGGGTTTGTGTTAAGGGTATGTAATGCTCACTGCTTTCTCTTGCTGAATGCTGACGGTAGCAGTTTCAAAACCAGCTGACGATAGCTGTTTTCATCAAATCTGTGTTGTTATTATTGGAAATTTGTAACATAAGTCTGGAGCTGGGCGTTCCTACTTCACTTAAAAATAGTGAAATTAGTTATCCTGTATTCATCTTGCTCCGCGACTTGCAACACTCTTGCTGAACTTTTTATACCTAAACTGTGATGACTGACTATCTTCTGATGTATACAATTTCTGATCTTTTCTGGACAGGATTGGTGACTACACATCAAACGTCACAGCTTGTTATTTTCCAGTACAGCAAAAAGCTGGATTGAATTCATTGAGACCACTGTTCAAAATCTGAATTGAAATTGTCAACATAAGCCGATCCCAGTTATGTCAACAAACAGTTTTCCATGTTAAACATCTGCTTAGTGAACAATAAAGATGTGTTTATCTTTGACATGGATGATGATATTGACAATTTGTTTACCTGAATCCCGTCAACAACCGAATGAACCGCTTTCAATCTAAACTCTATTAATATGCCTGCAAATCACATTTAGCTGTTGTTGGTGAGTTTGCTGTTCTGTCATGTTCTACCTTTAAGGTTAAAAATATACCTACTCTGTGGACTATGCATCCTCATTGGAATCCATGACCTGTTTCTGGAACAGCTAGGATACTCAAATCGGGCTATCAAAGCTGTATGTACATTTGGGAACTTATTAAACCCCTGTCAGTACTACGCAACCTTAAAGCCACTATTCTGCCTCAACTTAATCTTTTATGCAGGACTCAAGAAAGACAAGCATCAAGGCTCGTCTCTGTACACTGTGATAAGTTGTGTACAATAGTACACATTTTGGTTTTCTCTAAGTATGATGCATCAGTTTTTATAAAACCTTTTGAGAGATTTTAATATAGTTTAATGGAGTACAACTATATGCATGCCATTTTTTTTGACAAATAGTTTAAGAACAAACTTGAGTTCTTTCTTTGTTAAGACTTGTGGTATGGTGAATATCAGCTTATGGGCAAAAGCTTTAATGATGGCAACCAATTCTTGCCTAATCAGTGTCCGGAGGTTTGTTTATTTCCTCTTTTAATAACTAGCCACTTATTAGCAATGGGGCTGAAATATGAGGAGATACCTGACCGTGGGTCTAAAATATCATGTTTTGTTCATCTAGCCACATGGTTATCACTTTTCAAGTCGCTCTAAGATGATGTCTAACTTCCATTTTTATTCATGGCAGTGTTCACACGCAAAATCTTTAGAATGAAGAATTTGGCTGTTTCTTTTGGATGAGAAGCAACTTCACACATGACCAGTGCTTCACTGTGGGATGAAATGAGATGAAGGCGTTTGAAGACTGCTTAGTGTCAAGAAGGCCAACAAAGAAGGCACTTCAAGAAAAACATCAAGGACAGATTGACATTCTGCAAAAAAATAGGGATTGGACTGCACATGACAGAGGTATAGTTATTTTCTCTGATAAAGCCCTCATCAGACAGTTTAGGACACCTGGAAAAATGATTATGAACAGCACACCATACAGTCATCAAAAAGTGTGTGAACCAACAAAAAAAGCAAAGTGTATTTAACTCCAAGCACTGATTAGACAAGAATGGATTGCCATAATTTAAGGTTTTGCCCAGAAGCCGATATCCAGCATGCAAGGATGAATTACAAGTCTTAAAGAAAGAGGTCAACATGTCAACACTTTTTAATTTGTCAATAAAAAAAAGTTACAAATACATGGAATATACCATTATATCATTATAATATACCATTAATACCATTATAATAACTTAATAAATAAGTATAATTAATCATATCTGCATGTGTGTCAACTTTTAGCCATGACTACTTGCACCCAAGTGCTGAAGCTCTCTGAATTCTGTCCAAACTTCTGGGTCCCATGATCTTGAAAATAACGTTAAACCTTTTTTGTTAAATTGACTTATACTTACTAACTCTTAAGGTTTTGTTTCTCGTTTTTACCAGAAAATAAAATGTAAGTGTTTGAACAAAAAGTTGAATGCTTGGCTGTTTGAACAAGAGTAAGGTAATGTTCACTTGTAACAATGACTTTCAGTCTGAAATCGTTCCACCGGTTTAAAAGAATACTGGACTTGACCATACTATTTTTGAAAAATTGTTTGAAGAGTTCCAGTCCGGGTTTGGTAAAAAGCCTAATTGCACAGAAAGCAATCGTGTCAAGATTACTAATAAACTGGTAGTTGCAGATGATTGTGACAAGAGTATACCTCAACCCACATCTCCTAAAAATATAGTCATATCTCACATCCAGCTATTGGTCTTAATAGACAGGTTTAGGTCATAATTATTGTTCCGTTCTCACGTGTTCCCCAGGGCTCAGTTCTTGGCCCAGTGTTATTTATTATTTACATGCTCCCACTTGGTCCATATCATTAAACAGCATGGTGTGCAGTTCCATTGTTTCACTGATCGTGCACAGATTTCTATACACACTGAAATCTCACTTAACCTGCCTCCTTCTGTTCTGATTGAGCTCTGAAACTTGCTGACCTACTAACATGGATAAAAAAAACTCCTTGAGGCAAAACAATAATAAGAAAGAGGCGTTATTGACTGCATCCCCGGCCACTACAAAGATAATAAAAAATGTATCCTTTACAATCCCACACCTTATAACATCCACCTTAACAAAGGTTACAAGTCCCAGAGTCTCCTTGGACTTACACTTCATTTTCACCTTACAAACATCACCAAAAGTCTTTCTTCATCTCCAAAACACTGCTGCAAATAAGCTTGCATGCTGCTCAGTCAAAAGAAGCTGCACAATGTGTGGAAACTTGGTAGCTGGATTTTTAGATCACCTTGAATAATTAAGAGGGGAGTTTTATTCAATAAGATCATATATGGTATACTAAACTAAATTGAAGTGATTTTATATTTCCTAAACTACACTTTATTTTTTTGGTAACTTTCTTGTTTTTAAATTTATTTGTTATATTTTATATTGAATTTATCACAGTTTGTTTATTTAACAATGTCATTGAATTAAAATAACTGAACCTTCTTCTTTATTATGGGTCATTAGAGCAGAATCTGATCTGCATTATTGATTTGACATGTTCTTAAGTCACATGCCCTTCCTTGTGAAATCTTCCTATTTATCTGCACTTTACAATCTGACCCAGTGTCTAGAAACATCTAGGACAATTCAGAGTCTCCTATTAACCTTGCTGCACTTTTTGTTAACTGAGAGACAACTCAGTATCTTTAAATAGCCTGGTGGTATGTCTTTGGACCAAAGGAACTCTGTGTGGGTATAGAGAAAGTTCCTGAACTGCCCTACAGTGCTATCCACAACACCACTAGGCTGCACTAATAAATATGATTTGTACAACTCACCATCATATACTATATTACTAATAATTTCACCATTATCAAAATGTACTGTACAAATACTACTCATTATTTATTCTTTGTTATATATATATATATATACACAACAGGTAGTTCCGACCTCGCAATCTGATTGGTTGAGAAGAGTTCTAGCCGTGATGATATTTCGCGATAACAGCA
>JAOUQU010099643.1:0-15844 GCA_028566735.1 Ammoglanis amapaensis
CGAAATACTCTGGGATCGGTAACGATCCACAGAGTGACCCAGGGTCGATTTCGACTAAAGGGTAAAAATCATCATCAGTTAATAACATACTGGCTTCCGCACTACCTTATCCATGATGCATTGCAGCAGGTCGGGATAGGCGTAGCAGGCAAAGACGAGAGCACGGAGGGCTGGAGCAGCATTTCAAAGAACGTATAGTGATTTCTAGCGTGTAGTGTGAAAATAAGTATTTATTTGAATATCTCAAGAAAAAAGTAATATGAACTGAACTTTGAACTAGTTCAGAATTAAAATTGTGAACTGTTCACTTTGAGCATGTATGAACTGAACTTGAACTAGTTCAGAAAAGCTGTGAACTAGTACAACACTGGTGCCTATACAACTTCCATGTAATCTAAGGTTTGCCAATTAAGCACACGTGTTAGGAATGGTGTTTCTCATATCCGGTCTGCTACTCTTGTCTCTGACGAGGCTGCTGATCTGTATTTGGACTAATCACCCTAATTATACCCATGGTTCCCTGGAGGTTTTGGTTTTTCAAATGTATCTAAATATGGTCAGATTTTTTCCCCTGATTTTTAATTTATAAAGAATTTTGTGTTTTCAGTTGTTCTTTCTTTTAAGTATGAATGAGAGTATGTTTTATGTGTTTAATTGCCCCATTAATCCCTTTGTATTTTAGGCCAATGTAAAAAAAAACTCAAATACAAGTAAGATAGGTAAAAATCATTATATAACTTTGTACATAACCACAAGCCCCAAACTGCAAAGGTTTGAGGTTCAAAGGTCTTATGGAAAAGCTTTGCCGCAATCGAAGCAGCGTGGCCTCACTCCTACCGCTTTTCATGAGAATTAAACACTTGATATTTATATTTAATGACCTTTGTTTTCATTGCGTGCATGTCTAATGGTACACATTCATCAATTAGTTTTAAAGATTTGTACAACTTTAATTTTTATGTTCTGCAAATGTTTTTGTACTCCAGCAAAGTACAATAAATACTCTTTGGCTAAGCTGTAGGGGAAAACACCTCGCATGGCAGATCCATCCCTGTTATTCATACGCATGGTTAAGTCACATGCTGACTCAATTGATTGGAGTTGTGCCACATACTAGTGGGGTCTGGCTGTACACTTTCTACAAACATGATTTGTTCTAGTCTTTGATTGACTAGATTTTGTAATCCTGAACCATACACTATATTCCCTAAGCCAAGTATAAGTTCAGTTTAGGTCCAGTTTTTGTTTGCCAATGAGACGTTGTAAAAGTCACACTCGTAGAATATACAGGTAGGTTTTACTTTCTCTAGGTTTCTTTTTTCTATTATATAGTCATTTGTCATTTTTAAAGTTTAGGGGATGTTGTTACACAGTACTTTTGTATTTCTTTTTTAATTGTTAATAATTTGTATTCTTGTTTATAGTGAAAAGCTTTTACCAAAAAAATTATATGATTCTTATGAATTACATATTGTGAACATAGTATGATTGTTTTTTCTATTTAGTACATATGAATGAATTTTGGAAACACATTTGCCCACAATTGCTCTCTTCTAGTGATGTGCCAACATAAACAGCGTTCAGAACAGCTGGAAAGTGCTTTTGGCTGGAGAAAAAAGGCCATCACACCAAGACCCGGCTTCCTGGAAAAAGTCAGCAACAACCCATGCTGTTAGTGGCAACGGTTAAGATTTTTATTACCTACCTATCCAAAGTGTGCATCTGTTCAACTGTAAATAAAACAAATGATGTTGATGGGAGCAAGCCATTTGAACAGCTGGAATTTAAATAGATTTTCAGAAGTAAAAAAAAAACAAGCAACTGTTAAGATGAGAAAAAAATAATTACAGCCAATTATTAACCATAGATAGTCCAAAACTAGTATACTATGTTGTTAAATTGTTAGACTTAAAACATTAGCAGTTGATGAAAAACATTGTGTGTGCTGTAGAAGCAAGAATTAAACAACCAATAGTGCACAAGAGCTGCAGTTTTGGAGCTGCGTTGACTTAGACATCTTGGTAAAATTTCTTAAATTCTGCTTCTTATGTCAATTGTGATATGAAAATGATTCACTGCATGTTGCATTATGTTAGTGGAAGGGCACAATACTTAGCTGTTTCCAGGTCTTGATTTTGACTTTGTCTCAAAAGCAGTGGTTACTCTAGATATTAGATCATATTATAATAATGCAATTCAACTGTGTACAAGTATATATATTTGCTTGTGTCATAATAATTCAGAAGGTCTAAACCTAATTTTGCAACATCGTGTTCTTCCAATTGTGCACCAACTCCTTTCCTAGCTAACTGTGGTCCTTGTTTAAAGCCTTATGTGAAATGGGAACAATGGTCCCTCCAGTGATCTTTTATTTCTTAAGTAATTATATTATTTCTCCACCTTGATTGCTTAGACTACAAATCCAATCAAGAACGCAATGAAAATGCTCATTAGCAAAGAAATAAACAAATTAGTCCAGAAAAAGTCAACATTTAACCTGAAATAGTCTTTCTAAATTCACCAGGTGTTACAAAACAAAGACCAAGTTGTTTTACTGCAATGCAAACGAACATCGAACCAGTATCTTGTTAGCTGAAGAGCCATAAGAGAGAAAGTGCAAACTTAACCTGACTCTGAAAAGAATGTATATCTCTGTGTCATGAATATAAAATCTACTAAGGTCACATCTGTGCTGTTATAAATATGTAAGGCAGCACAGTGGACAAATGTTTCACAGACATTTAGATTTAGCGTTTCATGTTTTTTCTTCTTACTTCTTCCACCCCACCCCATTTCAGCACACCATCCATATTGACACCACTGCAGAACCTTATGATTTTCCAAAATACCCACTGGCAAAAAGCTGCCGTCTGCAGTGTAGAGTATAAAAGGTGCTCACAGGAACGTAAAGCTCTGTTTAATAGATTTGTCAGAATACATTGTTATTCTACTGGATAATACTTAATAAATGTCTCTGGTCTTGCCTGTTATACCACATGGGCTTGACTTTGAGCAGTGTGGTGAGACTTTTTGGGTTTAGACATTGTGTATACCATAATGGACTATTAGCAAGCAGGAGTGAATGTTAAAAGGGGAATGGCAGCATCGGTTAGATAGTATTGCGGTCACACTGACACTCAACCCTGTCTCCAGCTCCATCAGGTCTCATCTGAAGTAAAGGCTTTCACAAGTTGTTCAATCACATTAAAGTGCATCTAGGCCACTCAACTCACTCTTGCTGAAAACCACAGATGGCCAGATATGTTCCTCCTCTCCAGAAACCACTCATTACTTATTAGGATGGTGCAATAAACTCCAACAGCCATAAAATAAATGTTACAGCCAGCTGCATCAAAGATTCTGAAAAATTATGCGGCGCATCAGATGAAAACAAGATTTGTAAACAATTATAGTTTTTCTTTGCCACCACTTTTTAAAATGCTGGATTTCTCCTGACAGTTATAGCAATATTAAAAATGATTATGATTTCTGGTTACATATCAGGATTATTTGGCATACATTTTTACATGAGCAAGAGCAAGAAGGTCCTGGGTTCAGTTTTTAGGTGGGTGATTGTAAGGGATTTTATATCCTTTATATGTGTTTAATTTTCATTAAGCCAGTATATTAATCATGTATAAGTTTTCTTAATGTCAACACGACATCAGACTGGCGTCAGCCTTCTTGGCCTCCAGATAAATGAGCACAGCTGAGATCATTATTATTGTAAGATAGCAATGCTGTATGCTGAATAAACAATATGACTAAATATAAAAACAATGTTAACGGAAGCGTGTTCCTAATTTGGTTCATGTCCGGTCTAAATCAACCTTCGAATGATGCATAAATCTGTATGTAGAATCAATGGTTTTCAGAGTCTCAGTCTACCACCCAAGGCAGACTCTGATCTTCGTTTCAATAAATATACTCTTTTGTTATTATTATTATCATAATTTGTGTCTTGTGCTAATTTTTCCACAAGCATAATACTACATACATTGTTCATAAAGATGTGCATTGTCCAATACATCTTTATAAGCACTGATGATTTTACTTTCAACTGTGCTGAAAGTTATTTACTTATTATAAGTCAAGTTAACTTTATTTATATAGCGCTTTTTCCAATAGATAAAAGCATCTTTACAAAATGCAGGACGAACAGAAACACGTGTCGAGCATTATAACATGAGCAGACCTTGGGAAACCCGCTCTGTTCCTGCATCATCCTTTTCGGTCCTGTCCCGCTTTCGGAATGCGGCGATTGGTGCTGCAAAAAGAAAGAAAAAAGAGCTATTTAATTATTTATTCATTTCCTTTATTTAATAGAACTACCCTTCGGCCACAGGCTTTTAAACGAATAAATTACATTAAAATATGAGTTAAGTGAATTAATTAGGTGACATTTAAAATACATTTAACCAAAAAACACTACATAAAAACTAAATACTATTAACCATAAAATAGTTTAGCCTGGTACAATTTTTTTTTTTTTTATTCCGAACAAAATGTAACTGATTTATTTATAAGTGTGATCCAAATAAATAAACTAACACATCACAACTATTAACAAACTAAACAGCCACATAATAAATGATGCCACAACAACATAAATGGTGGTAATGTTATTGAAGTGGTTACTGTGGAATTATCAGTAACTGAAATGAAGCCGACAACAAAATAAGCAAGTATTAAGATCCTAATGAATAGATTAAAGTCTAGAAGATGATAACAGACTGTTCAGAAAATCTCCAACATACCAGGTCTGGTGACGGATGTCAGCATGCAAGTATTAAGTATGTCAGTGATCCAAAACAAATAATAAAAAATGACCTGATGAACCAGCAACAGGTTCATGGACACCTAAGACCTAACACACAAAGCGTTGCAGTATGCTGTAAATAGACCTCAGACCCTTTCGACCATGCGGACCCCTGCACAGATGGCCTTGACAACATCTGAATTCTGGCCATGAATGAAGGTCTATTTTACATTTTTGGGACAGGCATGTATGTGCATTGCTTACTAGATGGCAGTAGGATGTACGAAGCCATGAGATGCTCTAGCATGCGTGTGGCATTCTTTTAGGCATGATAACCAATAATGGTTAGAGATACAATGCAAAACAAATCGTCAGGAGGAATCAATCGACAAATAAATCTGATCTACTGATTATAGAAGCGCTACCCGAGCAGTTTTTGAACAAAGAATTGGTTTCATTTAAGGCCTAATTTTGCAGACTAGTGGGGGAGAAAAGATTTAATTATACTGCTCATGTAAACAAATGTAAACGTAAGAAAAATAAGCAACATTCGCTACAGCAAGATTTTGCTGCCACCTAAAAGTGAAGAAGTGCATAGTACCAGAAATAAAGTTGTTTGTTTTTTTCGCAATGTGTTTTTCTATCAATCTCTAGACATTCTTTTTTTCTATGTGGCCCGGTAATATTGGTGACCTTGTGGTTGAGTACCTCTGAATGACACTAATCTAAAGATTTGTTGCTTGCATCTTGGGTGCAAGTCTTGTGTTGTCTGATCTGTTTTGGTAAAACATGAGACCAACACAATATTAAGTAATTAAGTAGTTTGACATTACGGCTCGTAGGTGCATGACTTAATGGATGATAATGAATCTGGAAAAACAACTTTGCCACGACATGATGCATCGAGGAAAACTCTATATGAGCTGTTTTAAACTGCTTACAACACTGCTCATATTCAAAAGTTACCTGGAATATCACTCTCTGCCGTCCAATAGAGCACTGTGTTAGGAACACAAACAACACAGATACAATTGGGCTTTACTACAAGTAACTCAAACCGTGAACCCTTTAAATTAACCTTATAGATCACTACACTAAAGCGTACAAAAGGATTAGGTAAAAAGATCGGAAAAACGTTATAAAGTTATCTTGTTGATGTTACAAAAGTTCTTCACAAAGACTGTCATTTTTTAAAACTACATAAAGACATAAGTCACCTTCCTTTGCAAAGCAGTTTTCCCACCCTCGTACCATCAGCAGTCTTCACATCAGCAGCACCTGAAAGTTTCTTTTCCTTAAAACTTCTTTAATCAGTCCAAAATCTGGACTACAAAGTCTCAAAAATGCAACCAACTAAACCTTGCAAAAGGTTACTCACATTTGTGCATTAAAACAAAATAAACTAATTCCAAACAGTAATATTTACATGAACAATGTATTTATATGCATTTATGCATTTAATCTGGCAAAAAGCACTTCTCAAAATCATGTTAGAAACATAATATACCCATAAAAGGCAATATTTAGAGCACAGTGTTTCAAAATATGAATTGGCTTCTAACCTTTAGGAATAGCTGAAACAAAACGTTTCTTCCACCATGGTCGGCTTCGGTCAGATTTTTCATCATCACTGTCCTTCCTGTCTTCACCCTGACCAGAGACACATGATTCATATAAGCTTTTTAGAGAACACACAGAATAAAATATAAATAGATACAATTACTGATCTTAACGTAAAACAATGTATGATACAACTGCCAAGAAAAGCACAAACAAAAGGCAACCCAACATAATTTTTTTTTTGTAAATAGTCAGTGACATGTGAACATGTAAAAACATGCACACCTCTACTTTAAGCGAATCTTTGCTTGCCGAAGCACTTAGCACAGAAGAAAAAGTCCCAGCTTGGTCCTTATCCTCCACCACGGTTCGGCGATTTATACATGGGTCACTGCTAGGTCTACGCCCTGTGCACGTGTCTGTGCTGCGACTTCTGACCAGACGATCTGGGTACGAGCGCCTTAGTTTGGTATTTTCCAAATCAGCTTGGGACTGGCAGTTAGGGGTAAAGAGAGATGCTCGTTGATCAGAAAATCCTGTGACACAAGGTTCTTGAATTGGAGGGTCTGGGGGAGGGTGTGGAGGTCTGGTGTAGTGAACCTTTGGCCGAACTATAGTGCCAATGCATGTGCCTGTAAGAAAGAAGATATCTCAATAAACACAACATTTACCATACAGTACAAAACGCACACAAATCTGAGAAATTTAAAATGAAAATCACAAACAAAATATGTTTGGAGTTAGCAGTCAGATAGAAGTTAAATTAATCTTCATATAAATATGTGAATGTATCTATTTTTTCAATAAAGCATAATGACATTTTGTTTATATTTTGACAGGGCCTATTATTAAACTATTATTAAACTAATCAACAAAGAAAAAGTGTGTGTGCCAAAGTTTGACCTCAGAGAACTTTCGAAGCAACATTTCAATGCAGTTGTTGATGCAAAAACAAGCACCACTGGTCATTGATTTTAGAGGAAAATAGTTTGTCACATCAGCAATATAGCTGTGAGTTATTTTTTCCATTTGTTAAACTTTTGTTGGTTTTGTGATATTACTATGGGGAAGTAAACAGTTTTAGACTTTCCACTCAAGATTCTGGTTCACACTAATTTATTGCTTGGATGTTGTAGCTTTCGTTTAAGCAATACGCTGTATGCAAAAATATTAGGCAATTTTTTGGCAATATTAGGCAATATTATTTTGATCACGTCTTGCAGAGAGATGCAGCAGTTTTTAAATTGTCATACTTTTGAACCGTGATCACCGAACAATCAAGTGTTTAATGGCAAACAGTCAAGAGGGTCACAAAAAGCATGTTGAAAAAATGCACAAAATAACCGCCCATCAGTTGAGGGAAATCAGACGTGAAGCTGTCATGGTGACATTAGCTACCAGTTTTGCCATATTTCAGAGCTGCAATGTTACTGGAGCATCAAAAAGCACAAAATGTGAGATGCTCTGGGACATGGCCCAGGTGAGGAAGAAACAAGAAAAAGAAATGAACAAGAAACATAAGATCAAGACTGGGCCAAGGGCAGAGAGCTACACTCCAATTCAGCCGCTAGCAAGCTGAAGGTGGTGTACTGGTATGCGCTGGTATCATCAAAGAAAACGTGTGGGACTTTATGGGGTTGAGGATGGAGCTCAACTCCCAGACCAACTGCTAGTTTTTGGAAGACACCTTCAAGCAGTGGTACAGGAAGAAGGTAACGTTGCAGAAAAACAAGATTTCATGCATCCAAACACTCCACAGCGTGGCTAGCCAGTAAAAATCTAAAACAATAATAAATAATAATAATAATGGCATGGCCCCCTTCACCTGATTCACTTGATCTACAAGGAGGGAAACCAGTACACCTCTCTGAACAGTGTCTAGGAGGTTGTGGTGGCTGCTGCACGCAGTGTTGACCGTAAACAAAGCAAGCAACTAACAGATCCTATGGATGGAAGGCTTTTGAGTATCATCCTAAAGAAAGGTGGCTATATTGGTCACTGATTTGTTTTTGGTTTTGTTTTTGAATGTCAGAAATGTTCATTTCTAAATTTTCTGCTGTTATATTTGGTTTACCTAGTAAAAATAAACAAGTGAGATATATTTGGTTTTTATTACATTGCTTAATAATTCTGCACAGTAAAAGTTACCTGCACAAGCAGATCTCCTCCTAAGATAGCCAAATCTATATAAAAAAAACTCCAACTTCAAAAAATATTAAGCTTTGATATTTATGAGTCTTTGGGGTTGATTAAGAACAAAGTTGTTGTTATAAAAATAATCAAAGAATCAAATACAACATGCCTTATAATTCTGCACACAGTGTATATATTTATATTTTTAATCAAATACTTATTCCCTGCTGTATAAACACTGTACTGCACTGTCCCACATAGAAAAAACGTTTATTTTCTTTACCGCATTGTCATACTCTGCTGTGGTCTATGCATAAACTGTGCCAGAAGGCACTGCAATACATTGCTACATTCATGGGCCACCCATGTTGTCAAAAAAGGTGAATTTTTCACACGTTCTAGGGCCAACTTGTAACTGGAGATGAAATGGGTTTGGAATTGCTGCAGCCATTTGGGAGTATAAAAAGAAACATGTAAACTTACAAAAAAGAATGGGTCGATCTCATCGGCTAAGTGACTTCTAAGCGTGAAACTGTGATAGGATGCTACCTGTGCAACAAACCCAGTCTTCGCTCCTAAATATTCCTATAGGACTATAAGGGATGAATTACAGAGGAGACTGAGAGAACATCAGTATGTGACCTCACAAATGCACTTCTGGGAGAATGGTCAAAAATCCCCTTAAACACATTCCTGAACCTTGTGGACAGCCTTCACAGAAGAATTTAAGTTGTTCTAGCTGCAAGGGGTTTACAAATATCATGATGAACCTCATGGATTAATCTCCATGACACTCTGAACCCTCGTCACAATCACAAGAAGTGTCCTGTCATTTTAAATGTACTACTGTACAAAGCAGGGGAGCTTTATGATGAAAAAGAGCAATATCTCTTATAGTTTGGGGTAGTACAGTGTTTACAATCCAAAATGGTCAACAAAACCCCGACATTCAAAAAGTGACTTGCTGAGCTGGTTTTAAATCCTGCACAAATGTTATACATTTACACCAGGGCATAGTATAGAGGTATAAAGGGAATTTATACCTCAGAGGATATTCATAAAAGGACTGGCAGGCGGATGAATAAAGGGTAAATGAATTTTACCATCTGTGTACAACATAGGAACCATCCTCCCAAGCCAAGAATCCATCAAATAACACATTACATAAAGAATTGTGCAGTCTAATTGGTCTGCGTTTGCTGTATTCTGCATCAAACTTGTGCTGTAGTGAGTTCTGGTATAACGGATTCCATCAGAGTATGTTGACATCTGTTTTTTTAATACTTTTATAATATTTACATATGCCTGCTGTTCCGAATGATTTTACAATTACTTCATTTGTATACCCAAGAATAATGATTTTTAAATATATTTCATTTTCTTTGATATCAGGATATAAAATATAAAAGACTGAACTTTAGAAAAGCTTCATTAAAAATACTATTCATAACTGCAATTGCAATTGAAGTAACATGTAACCTGCAGTGATGGATGTTACCTTCTGCAGAAGACAGGGGATCAAACATTTGCAATAGAGAAACTGCTTGAACAGGCACACAGGGAAGGGCATGTGCTCCTGGATATAAACAGTGATATAAAGAGTGGGGGTTAAAATAATTAAAAACAAAACGGGTAATTTATATGTCTTCGAGTGATTATCCAGAATAAATTTTTAGAAATTGAATTAAGAACGAGTAAAATAAATCCAGTTTACACTGACAGCAACTTTCATTTTCAATTAGAGCTCGGCATTCCTAGAGACATGAGGTAGCGTGAAAAGTATGAAGCAAAGTTTACATTTAAAGTGGCAATTACGATTACATTATTATTATTATTATTATTATTATTATTATTATTATTATTATTATTATCACATAAATTATTATTGAACTCTACACTGCTGTCTGGTCCAGCCAATGTAGTTGTTCCAACATGTAACAAAATTTAATGACAGATTAATGACAGAAAAAATGACAGATTTTTTTTAAAGACAAAAAAATTTAGTCTTAATGACCATATAGACACAGCACAAAATATACATTTAAGCAATATCTGATTTGTGGTGAACAGTGCAGAAAGGTATCCGAATTGTAGGTCAATTGGTTTATTTTTTTTTTGTTCACTCTGAACTGGTATGGCCTTTTCTTCTCAAAGTCAGTTGGCAAACATCCACAAGCAGACAAAAGTTGTTATAAAAGCCGAAAAGTCACTGCATAGTTTGAATGCAGGGTGACAACAATAGGTACTTGCAGCAACAGAGGAAAGATCAATCTGATCTCAGGAAAAGATGAACAATATAAAAATATAAATAAGAGACAACATTATGGACACACTAAAGCATTTCATTTTCAAATGGTTTTGATACTATTACAAACATTGGATTAAGGTTTTACTGGAGTAAACTGACTGAAAATAATGTCATTATGATGTTTTTCCTGTGCTGGCAATACATATGAATGTTAGCTAGAGCACTCTGACATTACTGAAAGTTCCTAAATGGTTCATAAAGCAAACCGGTTGCAGCCAGTTGAATCACATACCCTGTAATGATTCATCTACATCTGGACTGGTGACAGAGTCCTTGCCTCCAAAATCAGAGCTACATTCTGAGTGCAAGTCTTCAGTCTTATTGGGGATGTCTTCAGACGTTGCACTAATACCTACAGAAGCATATAATATAATATAAATATAAAGCATATAAATACAATGTGTAGGAGCAAAACATTAAAACAGCAGCATCACACACTTGGTGAGTCAAAATGTGTGACTTATTTGTGTGTGCAATCAAAACGGACAATTATTTTTTTTAAACAAGCATAAGGCTAAAATCAAAAAACATGTTGGCATAGCAGTGCTAAATCTCTGCTTTAGAGTTTCGGCTGTAATCAATGTAATTTTTTTAGATAAGATAGGTTAGATCAAGGTAACTTCTGAGTCTTATTAAGAAGTATTTAAATAGTAATTAATACTTAGTCTAAAAGATTACACAATAAGTACTAAAAGAGGCCGAAACAAATCAAATTTAAATCTTTAAAAAACAGAATAAAGATTACAAAAGAGCCCAAAAACTTTCTAAAATCTACTAAACATAATAAGTAAAACATTTTTTGTTGTGATTTTATCATTTTTTGACAGCCACAAACTTAGATATTCTGTTCTCAATTCTCAAGACAATTAAAAATGTGGGCCATGGGTTAAAAATCAGTGATTTATTCAAACGAATCTATGTTCACTTTAAGGCAGCAGAGAAAGACAGCCCTATTTAATTGACATATAATATAAAATGTGTGAGGTTTAGTTACATATACATGTTAAACATGCCTGTATAGAAAATATTTTATTGTTCAATATATGAACGAGACAGAAAATAACATTTGAGTACCAGAGACGATGCTTAGGCCTGGGGTACTGGGTCGAGAGCTGACCTCTCTAACTTCAGTATCATCTGAAGTACTGCCCACACCAGAACAGCTTTCTAATTCCTGCAGGCGCTCCTCCTGCTTTGAGTCTGCAGTTTCTATAAAACACAAAAATATATATTTAAGTATAAACTATCTTGAATAAATTCTAGAATTTATTTGTATTAGAACTAATCACAAGTTTATTTTGTTAATTTAGTGCACATTTATACTTTAGTACTCTAGTACTACATTTATACTGAAAACAACAGCTGGCTTTCTCAAAATGTTTTGTCAATTCTTAGGACGACACATTCTTAACTTCATAATTAAAGGAATTGAATTATTCCAAAAACAGTGGTACAGTGTGATACAATCTGATAGTCTATCTTCCTATACTAAAAGCACAAATGTTTTGAAAAATCTTCAATATTTAATTCAACTTTTAAAAACTTAAACATAATAAAGATCACATATGTTGTACATCATAATAATTAAAATATTAATATTCATCTAAAAACAATGAAGTAAGTGATCACTGGAAACTTATGTCTTCAGTTATACAATAAATCCAGAACAAAAACAAAAGCTGCTAAATATAACATTCACCAGGCAAAGGACAATGTTAGTTACCATAATTGTTATGTACACATCTACAACTGCACTAGGAATGATTCACCCTCCAAAGGAATTTAAATTGTTCTGAAACACTGGACTGTGGCTTTAAATTACATGCAACAAATGAAGAAAAACTGTGTAGGAAAGCAGAATGTCACAATTATTTAAACCCTACATAATAATGCTAGTCATAAATCCCACAGCTACTATTTTTATCATGATTTTTTTTTATTATCATGATCACAGAATATGAGGGCAAATATAGCTTAACCATATAATAGGGTTGAAGATTTGAGAACCTTTTTTATTACAAAGATCTTCTTGTTTATAAGGACTATTATTGTTGCTGACCTGAGTCGCTGGGGAGAACTTCTACACTCCAAGCCTCACTTGTGGTCTCAGATATTGTAGACCCACAGGGTTCCAAAAGAACAGGGCCAGCCGCGGAAAAACACATCAGGCTTCCCAGCATGTTCTCCATCGTTGCCCCTGAAAAGAGAAAATACCACTAGGTACAGTCACAAATAAACTGCAGCAAAATTTAGGACAACCTACCTAATATAATGTGTGTTATAATCAGGTGGATGATTCAAGCAACAGTATATAGGATTGTGGCAATCAGTGCCCCTCCTCCACCTTCCAGACTAGAGGTTGCCAGATCCAGCAATAGCGTATAATAACCAACATTTGCCACAAAGATTTTTCTTAAATAGTAACAACAAGTCACTAGTCACTGCAAAAGAAACCTACATAACTACATACATCATTGAATGAGTATTGAGTGCTGCAGTGAATGTGTTTTAAATTCACATTTTCTTTTAAGAAAGAAACTCAAATGTGTGAATATAAAATTGACTTTACCACGATAATATTCGTGCCTACAAAGATCAAAAAGAATTGAGAACCTCTCCAGGTCTTCTTCTCTGCTATCAGACATCTCCAGCTTTCAAATGCATTTCTTAGACACAGATCCGTGTTTTGTTACAAAGCAGTTGGGAATCACGAAGCATAATAGGTTTTTAATAATGCCTGACGATCCCAAGACACTAATAGTAAATCGCAGAAAAAAAAAACTCGTGCCGCACTGTTTTTCAAATGCAAATACTGTGGTTGAACTAATACTGTTCAGTTAATTATCAGTTAAAATTAACATAATTCCCTGATGTCTAAAAACATATCAGGGCCATTTTATGATTATTTGAATACATTACTAACATAACGCTCCTTTAAATAAAACCTAAAACATTGTAAATTATAATTGCATGGGATTTACACTTATTTAAAAGTCATACATAGATTCTGAAGTTCGAACATTTTTTACAAACACTTGTAGGTTACACAGACATTTATTCTGACATTAAAACTTCTTTACTAACCGGTTATCTCTTGAAGTCGGTCTTCATCCATGTTAGGATCAAAATCACTACCAAGGACATCAGTGCTCCAGGTCTCACTGACCGTTTCGGAAATGTCCCGATCATCTGTTAGGCCCATCATGTCCCGAATTTCAAATTTTCTCAGTTTATCATCTAGGTTGTCTTGTGTCGTGGCTGAATAAAATATCAATCAAGCGTTAAAAGCAACAACAGAAAAACATTTATATAAGTAAAAATTAGAAGTTGATTAATACTGAAATGTATTTAATATCTATTTAAAAAACTAACTAACCATGCTCATGCTCTAATAGCTGTAAAGCTTCAACTCCATTTCCAATAGATGGTCCTTGGCCTAGTTCAGACACAGATTCCCCCTCCAGGTCCAGAGATGAGACAGAGTTGGAGCGATTAGATGGTCCTATGTATATAAAGGCATTAAACAGTTTAATTCATTATTAAATACTTGACCTCGCACTACAAACGGAATATTTAGACAGAAACTGCAGCCATTGAAAATCTTTTACTTGCATAACATTGAACTGGTTTAAGATCGTAGAAGCTGAGTACCTACAGGACAATTCAGTGCCTCCAATAAACCTGGCTGGACTGTGGGAGTAAACTAAAGCACCATGAAAAAGCCCATGCAAACATGGGGAGAACATGCAAACTCCACTAAAAAATACCCGAACCATCACACCTGGGGATAAAACCCAAAACTTTCTTGCTGTGATGACAGTGCTACCATGCTACGAACCCCTGTGTGCGGTTCAATCACTTTTATCACTTTAATATTATTTCAATATACGTCTACTAAAATTTGTATAAATTTTCCAAAAACTTATTAAAATGAAATAAAGAACATAAACATAATATGAACATTAAAACATACATAGAACTTAATGATTACCATTTTATCGCACAAATCATGGCATTGCTTTCATTATGATTGAAAATGTGTTTAGAATTTTATTTTTAATTATTAAATCAGGTTTAAGTGTAACAGATTAAATAAAAATTTCATAGAATCATCTGCTGGTATCTGTGGAACAACAGACCTTCAGAAATGCCTTCAAGATTATCACTGCACAGGGAAAAGCGCAGAGTTTTATCAGATTTGCCAAGTTTAATCACATCAGCTTGTTGATCTCCTTGGGCTCCGTCTGACAGTTGCAAGTTCAGTACCTAAAATATGAAAATAATGTTCGTTTCTGGTGCATAACATTTATCAGTAATCTGATTAAACAGATTCAAGAACAGATTCAAGAATGGATTTAGCTCAATTTAGCTTTAAATGTAATTTTTTCACTTTTATGTACTTTATTTTACTTTAGTAATTCAGTAATTTAGTAATAATTTCTAACAAACTCATAACCAGGGTCTACTTCTACTAATTCAGGTGGTAACATTTAATTCATCCTTTGCAAAAATATCAATAGTATTCACATGTATTACTCAAGTAGAGGTATAAATACTAGGGAATAAAAATACTTTTTAAAAAGTTGAAGTATCAACTTAAGCAAGTAAGTATCTTACTCAAGTATAAGTGCAAAGTAAAAACTACTTAAAAATATAAAAGTATAAGTAATGTAATGAAAACAAATTCCAAAAGCTTTGGCTGCACCACAGAGACCTAAAGTGCACTACCCCACCTCCCCCAAAAACATTTTTCTAACAGCCTAAATGATTATAATGTATGGAAGCCCATTCCCACCAACTAAAATAAAAATAAGGATCCAGCACATTTTTTCTCATTATAAAGTCAATTGCTATCTAATTATTTTGAGATTCTAAGTCATTATTTCAACTTACTAAGTCATTATTTCGACTCGTTATTATTTCGACTATTTCGACTGAAAGTTTACATACAGACTAATTACTAAACTACAAAGTGTTTTATATGTATCATATAATTCTGTGTATAAATCTTATAAAATAGCTTGAATTTCGAATTTGCTGTGGAACTGTGCAAAATGTATATATAATTTATACATACATATACA